>JARVLU010000624.1:18948592-18960899 GCA_031762415.1 Simpsonichthys santanae | reverse complement strand
TGGGATAAGTGAAGCAGTCACACCTGTCTTCACCCTCATCTGCCCCACTCTGGGCCCTTGAGCAAGGCCCTTAACCCATACCATCAGCTCCCCCGGGCACCCTAGATATCAGCTCTCTGCTCCACACAGAGAGCTGTGGTAGCTCGGTGGTCTGTGGTTGTGTCAGGAAGGGCATCCGGCGTAAAAACAAAGAAAATCAATTAAATTAAACAGCAGCCTGAACATGAGTCTGCAGTGAGCAGATGAATACAGCAGCTTAAAGGCGAGAGATCAGGATTTGAACTCCAGTACTGCCAACCTTTGAGCAAACCTCAGCTGAGGAATGAGAGAGATCAAATATGCAACCAACAAGGTCCAGATCAGGTGAACCAGAATTTATCATAAGGCACCTAATGTTTTTTGTTTTTGTTCCATTTTTGTGTTTTTGAGGATCATTAGGCCGTGGCGGACATCTTGACTTGAGGTGACTCCAACAGTAAGTGTAAATCTACATCCAGTGGTTGCTCTCTGAACGTTTCTTTAAAATCCACTAAATGAGATATTGTGCTAACAGACAAACAGCACATGGTGGTGCAGTGCTTGCCTCACTGCGAGAAAGTCACTGGTTTGGCTCCCATCCTTTCTGTGCAGAGATTCTGGTTAATTATGTGAACGTGAATGAAACCTCATCAACATTCAGGTTGTAAAAACGTTTCACTCCAGAAGAAGTGTTTTTTTTTTAACCTAAAATCAGAGAAGCAGGTTTGAATGTATTCAGCTCTGTTGTTCCAAAACAACAACACACTAGATGCTTGTCTTTGTGTAGATCTGAACATGCAGATGGTGAACCTACGGAGCCGGGAGCACAGAGGACACCTGGGAGTGTTTCTGACACGTCTCAGGTGGAAGCTTGTTATCGTCAGGACCAGCTGCTTCCTGTCCGCAGGTCATTATCTGCAGCCACGACCATAACAAGGTGCTTAAACAGAGACGAGCTTCCAGCGCCGCCCGAGATTCGTCATTTCTCCCTTTGTTCAGGTTCCGTTTCAGGAGGAATGTGGACCCAGAGGCTGTTTGATGGGCCAGACTTCCATGTGTCATCCATGCATCCAATTAAGAGATGGAGTGTTACTCACTCTGCTCGTACAGAGCATCATTTCTGTGACAACGAGGGTCAACAGACTCTCTGCTTGGAGTTACACACAATTTATGGGTCCAGATACATGTTCTGCATGCAAGACGGGGCTTATCTGTTGAAGAACAACTAATTTGTTTCATTTTTTTTTAACCCATTAATTTCATTTGTATTCACTAGTTTTACTCCCAATCTTCAGCTGAAATCCTGCAGATTCAAGCCTCAACATGGTTTCATCTTTTTTGGTTTACCAACAGTTATTTTAATGGTTTTAGTTTGATTTCCCACAGAAAACAAACTGGTGGATTCCAGGAGACAAGAATGGGACACTCCTGAACTCTGGTTTGATATTTAATAAAAAAAAAAAGAAGGGATCTGATGACTCTTTATTAGCTTTCAATTAGTGGATAATTCAACATAAATTCTTGAAAATTCTCACAACTGATGGTTTTAAAACATAAAACTTTATTTAGTTTGAGTAGAACCAGGACTTTGTGTTTGCTTTGTTGGTCTTCATGGATGCTTCACTGATCTGAAGCTCTGGGTTTTGTTGGATCTTTAGTTTTTGGTTCCTTTGCAGATGGAAGCTGAGGCCCAGTTTGGAGAAGCAGAGTGGATTTCATCTTGGCTGTGAACCTGCAGAGAAGTTTTATTTTATTTTATTTTTAAAAACTGCTCAGAGTCAAATTGTTATTTTTCTGACACAAAGCCGAACCCACTGGACTTCATGAAGCTGATTCCTTGGTTCATTCATGATATACAGTATACGGACCTCCAGCAGCAGCAGAGGAACATCTCTGCTCCTGGTTCAGATGTTTTTTTTTTTCTCATCTGCAGAGGACAAACAAGTCTGATGAGGCTTTGTTGAGGTTTAAGACTTTTAGATTATTGTTTAAAACTCATGCATCTGCAGGAAAACTGAAAAGCTCTTCTGTCAAGGATCTCTCTGAGTGTCTGTAAATTCAGGTTTAGCCTTTGCAACGGCATCTCCAAAATGTCTCCAAGTGCTCACAGAAGTTCTGTTTCCTCGTCATGTCAGAAAAATGTTGAACTTCTTTTGATAAACACGTCCTAAACAATTTCTTTCTCCAAAGTGCCACAGTCAATGCAAGAGTATAGAACCAATCTAAAACCAAAAGGGCTTAGGACAAACTACAAAAGCAAATTTGAGACAAAAAAATGAGAACAGACTGCGATGGAATTAAGAACGAGACTTGATTATTTGCAGTTACACAAACACGAATGCAAATTCATTGTATTTTCTCTCAACTTGGACCTGCTGCAGTGAGATCCAGGCTTTAACGCAAAGTTTGTGCTTCTCCCAAAAGACAAAACCAGTTTGAGCACTTTGTCTGTCAAGGGTTTGAAAGCTGCAAACCTGTGAGCATAAACACATCCCTGTTTGAATAAAATCCTCACTAAGCAGGTGTAGAAACATCTCATCCTCAGAGAAACGCAGCAGCTCTGTAATGACGCTCGTAACAAGACCAGCGGCGGCAGGACTTTGAATCTGGACACTAACAAGCTCTCCAGGTCCTCGGACTGATCTGCTGAAGGTGTTTACTCCCCTGTGTGGGTGTGTTAGCGGGGTGTGGGGTGATGACACTCCAACCCGGGGTGTGAAAGTATAAAAGACAAAATGTTGGTGGCGCTCAGACACCTTCGACCTGAAGAGCCACGACAAAAAACAAGAAAAAGAACGAGAAGAATCCAGAGGAGACTGAAACACTTGACTTTCTGAAAGTCACCTTCACTTTTTTTTTTTTTTTTTTTTTTTGGTTGTTTTTTTTGTTTGTGGTGTGGAGCTGATCCGCCGACCTCGACCAAAGACAGGTAAGAACTCAAAGATCTTTAATAAAACCATATTTCTAAAGATAAATGCTTGTTTTTTCTTGAACTTTGGGTGCAGGGTATTGAAATGTGATCTTGCTGCAGATTCAGATCTAACTGTAATGATGAATTTCTCATTAAAAAGACTTCTTCTGTCTGGAACAAATAAAAATAAACTAGAAAAAAATCTGTGTTTCATTTGAAACTCTCAGGATTCACTCAGTTTTGTTTGACTTAATTATTAGCTATTAATAATAAAAGATTTCAAGAATCTTGGTTGTTTCTAAACAATAAATCAACTTAAATCAGAAACAAGGTTTTGCTTGACATGCTTTGCCTTCTTTTTAAATTGAAAAATATATATATTTAATGGCATTTTTATCTTTATTTTATTGCATCAAAATTTTAAATAAATCCGTGAAAAAATAATATTTATATAGCAGCTTTTACAGTTCTCAAGAGTTATTTATCTCTCGGCCTTTTTGTTACAAAAGTGAATTTAATGCAGAGATTTAAACGCTTTAAAGCTGATTTGAAGCCACATATTTAGGTTCCATTCCCGTTCTTCTTAAACATTATTTCTATAAATCCTTCAATTGAGGAGAGGTGGTCAGACTAAAAACTGGAAAAATTATAGTTTTTTTTTTTTGTTTTTTTTTTTAACAACTAAAATTCAAATAAGTAGAAAAAAAAAGCGGAGTTACAGGATAAAACTCAAATATTCAGATTTATAAAGAAAGATTTGAATATTAAGCATTTAAATTATATATATTTTTAAATGTGTTTCTAAAACAGTCCTGTAAAACTTCCTTTTGTTTTTATATTTATCTTTTAATCATCATTTTTAATGGTTTTCCGGACTTAATTTGGCAGCTCGGTTTCAGACATTAATGATCAGAGAAGCATTTTGTCATTAATTAAACAAAAATAATGTTTCGCTCTTAAATAAAAGAATAACATCTGTACAGACTGATGGCTGCTGTGCTTTTCACATTTCCTGTGATTTTACCAGGAACACAAAGTTTGATTTGTTTCATTTTTCAGGATGTCAGAGTTCCCAGCTCTTCTTCGTGTGTCTTTCCTATTGCTTTGCATTCTGGGAATGACCTCTGTGACCTCTGGCTTCCCTCAGCCTCAGCTGCATCTCAGGTGACATCAAAACCCTGACGTCTTGTCTCATCATCTCTCTCTCTCTTGTGTGAAGCTCGAGCTCTGATCTGGTTTTATGTCTCCTCTGACTCCAGAGGTCCTGATGATCCAGAGGAGGTGAAACGGGATGACTGGGACGTCCTCTTCCCGTCCATTTCCCTCCATGACTGGGACATCCAGATGATGCCCGGCCTCAGAGCCGCAGCGGACAGCAAGACGGAGCTGATGAGGGAGGCCTGGCTGTTTGGGCCGGAGAGAAGCGAGGCCAGGTGAAACTCAAATCAAGTTTTCTGATTGGAGGCCAGGACCACGCTTCAGAACGTTCTGATCTGTTTCATCACGGTTAAAAGGAAGGTTAAACTTAAAACCAGTCATCTGAAAGGCTCTGCACCTGTTGGTCCAGCAGATTGAAAGTTTAACCATAATGTGTTTTTATCATGAAATAGTTTCCTATTTCATGATTGTTTAAAAGAAAATGGGGTTTAAAAAAACAACTATATATATACTGTATATATTTTTCTGTAAATAAGTCCGATCATTAAATCAACCAGATTTTATTCACTGATTTATTTTGGGGGGTTTGCATATTTTATATTTCTTTATTTCAAAAGAATGTTAATAATTATTGAAGGAAATGGTCATTTTAGCACCTTAAAGGTTTATAAGTTTCAAAAATGACAAAAATCTCAATCCTGAAGCCTCATCAGAAGACGTAAAACTTTAATTTCACTCAAATCAAATGAAATTTAAATCAATTTATATTATAAGTGTAGCCATTTTAAAATCATGAATTCATTACAAATTATTTTTTTTTTAATCTCTATTTTTACACACAGAGCAGAAGTACAAAGGGCTGTCTTGCTTGGAAATGTATTTGATTTAACAATTCATCATTTCTAATCCCCATTTGACTTTATTGATTATTTTTTGACACAAACATAAACTGAATCAAATTAATGTGAAACATCTAAACTTCAAGCATAAACAAACGTAGCACCAAAAGATTATTTAACAGGGTTTGCTGCTTTAGGTTCCAGGTAATATATGTGCTTAAAAAAACAATATATATTATACATATATTGCCTATTTTGTTTTATTTCTTATTTTATGAAGAATCAAACAACCATATTTTTGGTTCCTGATGTGGTCAAATGGTCCTATTCTTGGAGAAAACGGGGGCTTAGAGCAAAATAAATAATTACAGTACATGTTGTGATTTTCTGTCTTCCCCCTCAGCTTGGAGGGCGTCTGGCCTGCAGAGTGGGCGTCCAAAGGGGCCCGGCTCCTGAAGAGGAACATGGTGGTGGCTGACGACGCCGCCTTCAGAGAGAAGAGCAAACTGCTCACGTCCATGGAGAGGCAGAAGTGGCTCAACTCCTACATGCAGAAACTCCTTGTTGTTAACTCATGACGGTCCTGTCAGTAAAGTCGGCACAAACCTCTGAACGCGTTTTAAATGTCCACGGTTCAGTTACAAAGACTGATCAGAACAGCTCACAAGTTGTTGTTGCTCTTAAAAATATATTAGATCAACGTGTCCACCTTTGGACCTGTGCTGACATCTAAAGTGAAATTGTTGATATTTTTGATTTTATTAAACTTGAAAACTAATAAATGTGCAAATGTTGTGATGTTTGACGCTCAAATGCTCAAGTTTTTCTTTCCAATACACAAAAAACTTTATTTTTAAAAAGTTTTTTTTTAAGACAAATAAAACAGAATTGGTGTTTTCCTGCAGATTGAACCGCTACACTTTTGTGCGAGTCTGGTTTGTGACCATTTATGCAACCAACCAATGTGTGTGCTGAGCAGAGACCCTCTGAAATAGAACAATTTATAAATGTATCAGAATATTTAAACTCAGCAGCAAGAACTCAACGAGATTCAACACCTGAACGGTTACGAGGTTTTTCTTTTTTGTACTGAAAGCAACGTTCTGCTCAATAATGTGAACGTTGTAGTCTGTGATGATGACAACACAAATCATTGTCACGTTTTTATATTTTCATGTTGCCCATTCCTACCATTAAGTCTTCATAAGGTGTTAAATACTCTGAACTGGGCCAACTTCTTAAATTTGAAATAAACAAATTATGTCACCAAAAAAACACACACACAAAAAAAATCAGATTCAAAATTTATTTCACCAGAATTTTTTATTTATTTATAACAAAACCAGACCAGTGAACATGAGAACATGTTCGTTAAAGAACTTTCAGCCATATTTCTCACTGAAAGAGTCGTTCACATGAAGAAAACATGTTAAGAAAACATGATGAATTAAAAATAAGTTACAAATGTATAAACACCAAATCGTCTAAGCAGCCGATCAGCTCCTGCAGGAACACCCTGTTGGCCAGCCTCCGTCGGTCCCTCCTCTGCAGCAGCGCAGATTCAGCATGAAGCAGCAGCTCTGCGGCCTGAGATGCCGGGAGCTCGTCTGGGGCCTCCACTCCACCGTGGGGGCCCTTGGTCCTGCCAAGGGGTCTCACTGCTGGGGGCTTGACTGGCTCCTCAACCTGCAGACTGGCTCGACACACCGCAGGGATGGAGGGTAAAGAGGAGAGGAGAGGAGGCGGGAGAAAGGCGCTTTCTGTTTGTGTCTTCTGAGCTTCCTCAGGAAGTGATTTAAAACTATACTCCTGCTTCATGAACATCTCTAGTTTCTCCAGCCTCTGGTCTCCATGGTGACATGCTGCTGGACTCCCACTGGGAAGTCGTGAGGAGTTCATGCTACAAGGATCCATCAGGTCGATCACGCTGTCCTACAAACACAAAAACATACATTAAATGTAGCGTTACCTTCCACCGTGGTGAATTTAGGTTTACAAGTTGTTGCTGTATCACACCATCCAGGTCCAGAAGACTTTCTCCACCTGCTTCCAGTTCACGTACGCTTCCAAAAGGTCACAAAGCTGCTGCAGATGAACGATGTCCTGCAACATCCACAAACTCACCTTCAGATTGAGTTCAGGAGACACTAAAAAACCCTCAAGAAAACATAAAACCGTGCAGAAAGAAAATAAAAAGACTTCAGTTTTACACAAACGTTTATCCTATTTTCATTAAATTCAGTTTGGAAGCTTGATTTATGCTTCATCAGCTTATCAAATCTGCAAACTCAGCTTCACAAAGCGTGTTTTAAAAAAAGCTCACATACCTCCTGCAGTGCCGCAGAGCCCTGACCAGAGGAGAGAGAGTGGCTGGCAGAAAATACCTGAGGAGGAAAAGATTTCTTAACATCACAGCTTGTCACACAACTAATCCTTTCATCAGATTGAACTTGCTTGGTTTCCCTTTAAAAGTTGAACTGTGAAAGAGAAAGCCTCACATGATGAAGCTCTTGTGTTCTCGCTCGTATCGTGGACAGCAGGATCCGTCTCCGGTGTCTCAGACGACCAATCAGCCACTGAAGTCTCCTCAGCGAGGCAGCATCGCATTCCAGATCACCAGAAAACTCACAGCTCGCCTAAAACACGTCGAAAACACACAAATATGAATACATAACTAGGAACCAGCACGTGCATTTATGGTCACACAACCACACTCGTGCAAACCTACAGGAACTGAGGATAGCAGGGTTTTGTCCAGCTGCTGGACTCGTTGGGTCAGTAGCTTCTCCAGAGTCCCTGCAGCCAGCAGCCAGCCGAGCGCCAGGAGGAGATCTCTGCTGGAGAAACTCTCTTTGTCCTCCTGGTACGTCCAGGCTGTGTGGAAACCAGTCTGCCAGAGTCCTGCAGCCACCAGCTTCCTGCGCTCTGCAACACAGTTTCCCAATCTTTCAAGAAAATCAAACAGGTTTTGGGTGGAAAAAGCTTCTTTTTTTTAAGCCATGAAAACTACAACATGATTTCTCTCAATATGGCAGCAATAGAGATTTTTGAACATGAAACACCCACTGTGTGTGCAGTGTTTTAACTTCCCAGAGAGAAACTATAGAAAGCAGACTGACCTCCTCCCAGCTGAGTTCTGGTCTCAGAGGAAACAATCCCAGCAGTTTGAAGGATGTCAGCAAGAAGCTGCCAGAACTGATCTTGCTAGGAAATTAAATAAATAAATAAATAATAATGTGTCAAACACTGAGTCATCATTTTTATTACCAACCATCCAAATCTTTTACTGACGAGTTTATTTCTAACAGAAAACTTTCCTGAACCGTGGCGAACCTGAACGCACCTCGGTTCCACCGCCAAACTTCGCCCGCCTGAAGGCCTCCGGTGCGGGGACAGCGTCCAAACCGACGGCCGCTAAGAGCCGGCAGAGAGCTCCGATAACCCGCCTCACCTCCACACTCACAGCAGCTTTGCTCCGCTGCATTACGGCCACACAAAAAAACACCAGCTGCCGTCAAATTTAACAAACACGCTGACTTCCGTAAACAAAGGTTTTTACCGCTTTGTGATTGAAATGAACTTTCTGTCGTTGCTAAGGAAGTGAACCGATGAGGCGTTGATTGACGTCTGTGTTGACCAATCACAGAGGATAAGGCGGAGCTTAACTGTTCTGCATTTCCTTCATGTGTAGTCTCCTGGCTTTCTGAACAACTATTTGATTATTCACTCCACTCACTGTATGGCAATTAATATTGCTACTATTTCTAATGTGTATACAGATAATTTGTCATTGATCCTCTTCCCTGCTTCCACTCCAAACTCAGGAATAATGAATGCTGCCCAATCCAATCTGCTGTATACTTTGATGCATCTGTAAATAATTTTACCTATCCATAATATTGGCTAATGTGTTTTATAACTGTATTTGAATTAAAAAAAATCTTTCCTTTCTTTCCTGATAATTTACTACGACCTTTACTGTTACCAAGACAGCTCGGTGAAAGGATATGACTGTTTTGAGGAAGATTATAAAAAAATCAATAGAAATTCTTAAATTAACATGAAGATAATTTAAATTTAAACAGTATATCATAAACCTTGTAACAATCTTCTTTTCAGAAATAAAATGCTGCAGGCAGATCAGTATTTGTCCAGCAGAGGGCGCTCTTAAACTTGAAAATGCATCTCTTTTAAACTACAGTACAGTATTTACTGTATGAATACACAACAATATGTTTTGTTAGTACTGTACATGTATTCATATATTGCTGATTTCCAAGATGTAATAGTTGTGTGTGTAAAATTCTTACCACTTTGCAATGTTTTTTTATCACTTTTTCCATCACTTAAAATACAGTATGTTCTGGCGTTGAAGTGATGGAGTTCAGGTGTTATTTTGTCTCTTCCTTCTTGCAGACATGTCGCTTTGTGTCCAACAAGGTTGTTCTGTTCACACTTTTGTTTTCTAAATTCCTCTATATTCTCTACAAGGTAGAGGTCCAAATAAACCCATCTTCTGTCAGGAGAGGATAACATAGTATAATATAGATTTTTCTTTAATCAGCATGAAATAACTCTTTGTGAAATTAACTCAGTCTAAAAATATAAAGTCTGACTTCAAAAATGCATTAGTGTCAGCATGAAAGATTTAAGAGTGTTCTTCTGAAGCACGGCTTGTCAGAGTCCAGGTTCTGGGTCGTAACGTCTGAGGAGTCCAGTTACAGATCGAGTGACTCTCAGGGTTGTACTTTCAGCTGGAGGTGGTGTGAAAGCACAGGATCCATCTGAAGCAAGCTTGTATGACACATATTTTGTGGGGAAAATACTTTTAGATAAATCAGGTTCAAAGATGATAAGAAGATCCAGGGGTTGGGGGTTAAACCACCCCGAAAGGAAGATTCTGATCTTGGAGACCGCCACTCAATGGAACAAAAGAGCAACCAGATCATCCATACATTTTCAAGGATACCCAAGGTTTGAGAACGCGTCACATGTCTTGAGGAGTCCAGGAAATGTTTTGAGGTCATCGAGTCAATCAGAAAACATTTATTTACCTCCGATCAGTGGAGGTAAAGTCACTACTGCTTTCCCTCTGCACCTGAAGGAACCAAGAGGATGTTTTATAACTCTACCAGCTGGCAACAAAACAAAAGAAAACACAGAGTTTTATGTGTTTGGTACACAATGTGGGAGAACTAAACAAGAATTCAACACGTGCAATAAAATCAAAGTGGTACACAACAAAAAAGAAACCTGCAGCAGGTGGATTAAAGGAACAGAGGATCAGCCAGAACCAACAGAGCCTCAGAAGAGGGATGGAGACGGAGCCAAACAGTGTGAAGAGAGGCAACAAAGAGCTTTCTGTTCTGACGACTCTGCTGAAACAGAATCTGAGGAATCTGGGGACGGAGGTGGGACGCAGGAGGACAGCGATGATGAAGAGTACTACAGCAACAAGAGGATCGCTGAGTGGGTCCTAAAGGTCAACTCCAGCCTCTTCTCCACCAGCAGCAGCTCAAAATCTGCAGAAGAGCAAGACATGGCAACGATGATCTACAGTGGAGACTGAAAGGGCAATAATGCTGTTGCTCGTGTCTGTGTAGGTTTGTCCTTTAACAAAACATTTCATGAATATAATTTAAATAAACTTGCAGGAAAATAATCATTGTATGTGCATCTGCAACTACTTTATGTGGACGACCTGATTCAAGATGGCTTCCAAAGTGACTTCAGCAAACAAAAATGACAAAATAATTAACTAAATTTTGGTGTGGTAGTAGCTGAGAGTCCTTCCCAATATACACTCAAGCACTAATTGATTGAATTCATCTGTCTTTTAAACTTGGCCTTTAACAACTGGAGTCAGATCTGTCTTTTATCAAAATATTTCATAAAACACAAGATAGAACATAGTGACAATGCCAGAAAATAATCATCTTCCTCTGGGCATTGCACACTATTTTTTTCACCATTCTTTTGTCTGTTAGCAAAATATCTCACAAATGACCTTAAAATACATAAATGGCTACGACTCAATCAGTAGTGGAGATGTTAAGCTAAAAATTGGTGTGGTAGTAGCTGAGAGTCATTCACAACATACACTCAAACCGGATGTCATCTTCTGGAGGTCGTTCGCGCCAAAGGACACCGGAACGCGCGTGCACAGACCCGGGTCATCCTCCAGAGGCGCCTCAGCAGCCTCCGTAGCGGGGCTGCTCACCGACCAGCGGGCTCTACGTATGAGCCGTCACGGTGCAGACAGGGGTTGTAAACATGGCGGCGGACGGGATGGTGCTCACCAACCACGACCATCAGACCCGTGTGGGGATTCTGACGGGTAAGGACACCGTTCGAGACTGAATACGTGCGAACGCCGCACACCCGTGCCGTTTTTCTCGTCGGTGTCACGATCCGAGCTGTCTCCCCTCACTGCAGCGCGAGCCCGTTAGCAGCTATGCTAACCGGTTGGTCCGAGCTGCCTTCCTTGACAGCCCGGGCATTTGTAGGTTATTTGTTTTAAACAATTCAGGAAGATCATCGTTTAATCATGTTTAAACTTGCATCTGTTATCATATGTCTTAGGTAGCTAGACGTTCGTGCATTGAGCTATTTTATTTAGCGTCAAGGCCGACATGAGAGGAAATAAATCTCAGTGTACGCTTTCAAAATATAGCGCGAGCGAATATCTGTAGCGGGCATTTCTTGTTAATTAATAGCAGGAAGCTTTTATTTTGAAGGTGCAACCCCAGCTGTTCCGGTCTTGTGTAGCTAAAAGGTTCTAGCTTGATTCCGGGGAGCATTATATTTTCTTGCAATGTAGCGCTGCTGCCCAGCCTACATGAGCTGCATTATTCATGTCCCTTTGCAGATCCGACGTGTTGCCCGCCGTTAAGCCCGTTCCCTCCGAACATGTACGGGTCTCTAACAGCACCTGGGCTCCGTGGTTTTGAATTAAAATGCACATGTGCATTCAGCATCTTTTAATCACGACTCTCCTGCGCCTTGGTTGTTAAAATCAGACACAGCAGCAGCACCGAGGCAAAATGACTCCAGCTCCTCAGATTGGTTCGGCTGATGCTGGCCTCAGAGTCGTGCACAGGAGGAGGACGGAACCAGTTGGAGGACGAATAGGCCAGCAGCTGCACCCTCATTTGGTCGATATTTAGATTTATTTATTTATTTTTACCAGCGGTGCACTAAACGTTCTTTCTGGTTTAAAAAAAAAAGCTAAGTCTGGTCCTCTGGACATTCAAAAATCAAATAAAAAAAGAAACGTTTCATCTTTCATCCGAAAGACTTCCTCTGTCTGAGGTGCTGTATTCAGCTCAGTCTTATAAATAGCACCCTCTCACAGTGGATCAACCAGTTTGCTGCTGACAGC
>JARVLU010000624.1:18937113-18948492 GCA_031762415.1 Simpsonichthys santanae | reverse complement strand
TTGAATGTCCAGAGGACCAGACTTAGCTTTTTTAGATTTTTCTACCTGGATTATTGAGCATGCATCAGGGTGTTTGTCCTGGTTCATTTTGCAATAAATGTCTCAAATGAAATTAGCCCAAGCTATTCAGTCCTTTTATTGCATGTCCTGATGCAGACCTCATTTCTGCTCTTTTTCTTTCCATCAGGCAGACGTTTGGTATTTTTTAAAGATACTTGCTGCAAACTGTGAAACCAAACACGCACAAAAAAGTTTATTTATCAAATGCTGCAGTTTGAAAGAGTTTGCTCCAGTGGTTTTCCTGATATGTTATTGTGCAGTTCTGAAAGACAGGAATGTAAACAAACCATTATCTGCAAAGATAACCTGTTTTGACTTGGTGCTATGTAAATAAACTGAACTGAACTCAAATTTTGTTAAACAAATTGGAGCAGACATATGTAAACGCTAACATATTTAGGCTTCTCAATTCCAAACAGCTTCTGTGTTGTTTACCTATTTGCAGTCATTTCAGCTGTTTTTTTTTTTTTGTAAACAATAACATCACTAACCACGTATGAGAAGAAAAAAAAAAGGAGGGTTTAGGTTTTTATTTCATGATTTTTATTTATTTATTTTCTATTTGGGACTAGTCTATTACATACAACTGAAGTGGTCTTGATCACTAATTCTCCACATTTTCCGACTTGGAGTATGTGTGAATGACTTTCAGCTACTACCACATCAAATATTATCTCAATCTCTGTAAATTTGATTAAATTATGGCCATTCGTGTGTTTTTAAGGCTGTGAGGGACATATTGAATTCAGTTGGCTCAAGACTTCTGCACAGTATTGTAATGTGCATTATTTTTCCGAGTTGTTCCAGTTTCTAATATTTGAACTTTTTCTCCTTTTCAGTCAGTGACAGCTGTTTTAAGAACCTGGCTGAGGACAGGAGTGGAGTCAACCTGAAGGACCTGGTCCACGACCCCTCACTGTGAGTCATCACCCGACCACGCTGACAAACATACAGGCCCTTGTCTTAAACTGGTGCTGTCATCTCTTCCTGCAGACTTGGAGGGGTCATATCAGCCTACAAAGTAGTTCCAGATGAAATTGAAGAGATCAAGGTACTTACTGTCAAATAACTGGAGCTAAAGCTGCACAGTCAGCATAGATAGCACAGCATGGTCAGAATTTACAGTGTCAAGTCGAGAATATTAACTTGTCATATTACAATTTTGTGCAGTGCAGCACAAGTTAAACAAAAGTTTTTATGTTTTGTAAGATTTATTACAGTTTAGGCCATTTCAATAATTCTAGCTCAGTATTTTTAATTCAAAATATATTTATGTCAACTTGTTTTGGATGCTGTAAGAATGGATGGCGTAGTTTTTATCTTCGCCTGCGTGCAGGACACTCTTTTGGAGTGGTGCGATGAGCAGGAGCTGAATCTTATTCTCACCACTGGAGGAACTGGGTTTGCACCACGAGATGTTACCCCAGAGGTACAAACTCATGTCGACAGTTCCCGCATTAAATTAAATCGATTTTTTTTTAAAATTCAGAGAATATTACCTTAAATCTTCTCTCATTGCAAAATTAAAGAAAACTGATATAGTTTGTTAAACCACGATACGTAAATGGCTTGTTTTGATTGTGATCGTGTTTGAAAGCCAACTTCCAGGTGGAATGGGTGTGTCTGGGTCTGAGTTTCACTTATTTTAACCCGCTATTAGCTATTAAGTTGCCATGTAAAACAAGCAAGCCACACTAGTCCTACTAAAATGTAAACAATAAAGCTCTGCATCACGTATAAAATGCATAAATTTCCAGCGAACAACTCAGTGTTGTGATGAAGTCTTAGTGTAGCACATAGCCCAGCTGCTAATTAGCTGTTTAACATTTGGATAAATGTAACATGTAGCTTAGCTGCTAGCCATTTATTTAATATTTGGACCAAAGTACCAAATAGCTTTTTTTTAATGATTAATCTCCTTTCTCTTTTTTAATGTTTGCATCAACATAGTAAGTAGCTTAGCTACTAATTAGTTGTCTAAGGTTTGAAAGAATGTAACATGTAGCCTCACTGCCTGCTAGATGTCTATTTGGACCTGTCTAGTATGTCTCCTAGTTGTTAGCCAGCTCTTTGATGCTATGATCAGTATAGCATGTAGCCTAGCTGCTGTTTTAGTAAATTTAGAGTGTAAGATAACTGAGGGACAATTGTGGAACTTTGCATAAATTTTAATAACTTAATGGGCTGAACTTTATCTAAATTATAGTTCCCGAAATGATATAAATGAATTATTTTTTTAAAAAAAAAAAAAAAAAAAAAAAAACACCTTTTTGGTCATGTTACAGGCTACCAGAGAGGTGATCGAGCGAGAGGCCCCGGGTATGGCTCTGGCCATGCTGATGGGATCACTCAACGTTACGCCTCTCGGCATGCTCTCCAGGTAAAAACTGTTGAGTTTTGACCAGATCCCTTTGTGTTATGTCTCTTCTTACTCTAACCTTTTTATTGTTTTCCAGACCTGTTTGCGGTATTCGTGGTAAAACTCTGATTATCAACCTTCCGGGCAGCAAGAAAGGCTCACAGGTACTTAATCGTCATGTCTGTTCCTTATCTTCTACAGAAGCAGAACTGTGTGCTAAATGAGTTAAAAACGCTCCTAAAGTAGATGCTGGTGTTTCCTGCAGGAGTGTTTCCAGTTCATTCTGCCTGCTCTGCCGCACGCCATCGACCTGCTGCGTGAGGCTGCTGTCAGGATCAAGTCTGCACACGCCGCCCTGGAACAGCTGCCCTCGCCATCCTCGCTGCTGACCAACATGCACGCCAACACCAACGCCAACATGCACACTATGGAGCGTGGCACCCAGTGCGAGGAAGAGGACGAGGAGGAGGAGGACAGGAGGAGGGGGCGGCACAACCACCACCACCACCACCACCATCATGGCTCCTCCCACATCACCGCGGCTGCTATCGCCGCCAAGGTAACCCAGACGCTCCTAGAACAGACAACATACCAACCAGGACACTTGGTGGTTCTGATTCTGGTAACACCTGGACTGTGTTCTAGCTAAATGAGCCACATTTTCTGTTCCTCATGCATGATTTGCATTTGACCACATATTCATTCATGTTGGAAAAGTGAAAGAAATGAACAAAAAATCAAATTTCAGGTCAGTCTGACTCTTTACTTATTGAATATTATACAGATGATGTTCTTTTTGCTAAAAAGCTGTAAGTTTTTAGAGTTCAAGATGTTAAAATAGTGACAGTATTGTTCTAAATTTGTAATCCAACCCTCACTCTTTCTTTATAATTTCCTTCCAAGGAGCCTGACTTGTTTGTAATCATCTAAAGTCAATGTTTTAAATCCAACTACAGTACCTTTGTTTAAACTTTAAGTCAACAGGGCGTTTACAAACCGTTGCTTTCTGTATAGAACAGAAATAAAACATTTTATTAATTCCCTAAAGAAATTGACTATATTTCATCCTTTTTTCCTTTTTTGGTGTAATAAATCTTTATAAGCCCGAATGATTCATAGATTAAAGACAGGCAGCCTAAACAAAAAAATAATTAAACACTTCTCTGAAAATGATGAAGTACAAGTGAAACTGAGTGAAAAATCAGCTGAAGTCCAAAGAATAAAGAACTTTAGAAAACCTAGGGAACAAATGATCAAGATCACTTTAATACTGGTTGCTTGGAAGAATATATAAAGAAATTAATGGTCTTCCAATTATATTTTGCTAACAGTGTTGACTATAGAAGTTAGTGGCAAAGTTTAAAAACAAGTGTCAAGTGATCAGTTTGAGCATTTATTAGCATTTATCATTTGTTAGGCACAATTCTCAACTAACACGTCAAATTTTAGTCTGAAATCAGAAAAACTGATTGAATCTCAGCCATTTTTGTCAGTGAAAATACCAATTTTATTTATAAAACATATTTAAAAACATGATGGACCGAAGCGTTTTACAAGCAGGTTAAAATAAAGAACAATAGAATGAATTCAGAAAAAACAAACGTTAAAAAACAGCAGGCAGGCACCATAAAATAGGCTTAAAACAAACAAAAACGAGGAAACGCCACAACATAAATGGGACTTGAGCTGAAGGTAAATTACTAGCCAGTGTTAAAAAAACAGGGTTTCAAGGCAGTACTGTATTTAAAATACTTTAGAGACTCGTGTACATACAGTATGTCATGGGGCAGGTTGTTCCAGAGTCTGACACCCGATCCCCTCTGCGCTTTAATGAACCTTCGGCTGCACTGAGAACGGCACGCTGGAGGATCTCTGAGCTTTTTGGAGCTTCAAAAGTCGAGTTCAGTTAATTATTTGGAGCCAAACTGTTTAAAAGTGAGTCAAATAATCTTTAAAATGATTACAGGGAGTCTGTAAATTGTCTAAAAGTGGAGTGATGTCATGGGTTCTGTTAGAAGACTTGCAGCATCGTTCTGGAATCAGCAGGCGATGGAGAGGCGATTGTTCGCCTAGGAGTTCTTTTGGAGTCATTTTTGTGAAGAATATAAGATTTTGGCTGCTTAGCGGTGGCGGCCATCTTGAAAAGGATTAACTCAAAGTAATCAGGTGCAGATACGTCCAATGATTATGTTCTGGGAGTTTCGTTAAAATCCGTCAAGTGATTCACAAGACGTTTTGCTAACGGACACACAAACTTGGACAAAAACAGATTTTGGTGGCAGGTGATCCAATTTATGTAACGGGTCTGAAATTAACAATAAAAAACAGAATAGGGATTGTTTATTTATTTATTTATTTTTTTTAGGATTAAAAACAAAAAAAATACTTCTGCGTTTAAAGTGTGAGTTTTCAGTACAAGATGTTCTCATAAAGTCATCTTCTGGCGTTTTATTTAAATGTTCTTAAACTTCACGTCATCTCATCTCATGTTTCCATCTGTGTGTGCGTACATGCGTGTGTGTGTTCATCAGACGAGCCATGTTGCAGTCATGGCTAAAGGAACCCCCTACCTGCCTGGAAACACACCCACCCCTCCCGCTCATTTCACCTGTACTCATGAGCATCAGGTGAGACGTTCACACCTGTTCACTTCTCCCCTGTTTCATCACATGTTCAGCTGAAAAGCGTCGCTGCCAGGAGTCTGTTCACATCCAGTTGTTGGTTTCAGCAGCTCCTGGTTCTCTGGATATGCTCTAAGAACGGTTTCTAAAAACTCAGTGAACATTAAACCATTGTTGTTTTTGCTATAGCTTAAATACCATGTCTCTTTGCAGACTGGTTGATTTAAATATCTTTAATTGGTTTTATTTGTACAATAGGTTGAATCTAAATCCAAAGTTTTGGTGTGCTGATAAAAGAAGAGAATAAAATCATATTTATTCTATTTATTTATTTGTTAGCCTTTATTTAACCAGGCAAATCCCATTGAGATCATAGATCGCTTTTGCAAGGGAGGCCTGAGCCTGAAGGCATGTAGGTTTTTGGACTGAAGTTAAACTTCCTGTCATTTTAATTTTTGTTTTCAAAACCGACTTTGTGAATGTGCCACACACTGATGCCTGGGTTGATTCCTGATTGTGCCTGCTCCCAACACAATTCAACACTTGAAAGACTCCAGCACACACTGCCGCTCTCTCGTGCCACATTTGATATTATGAACATTTTAAGAAAACTGCACATAAAAGAAAAGTGATTCGAGCATAAAGAAAGCTGTAATTTCTGTGATAAATGAGGTTCTAGTTGATAGTAGAATGAGTTTGTTAAACGTTGTTCTGCAACAAATATCTGTAATATTCATAATTGTGGGATCATGAGCAAAGACAGTAGAATTAATTTAATTGCTAAAGAAATCAGAATTCTCCCCAAAATGATGCTCCGCTGAAGTTGAAGGAATTGCAAACAAACTTACGAGAGCTCAGGCTGAGTTGGTGAGTAAAGCTGAACAGACTGAATTTTGACTGCAAACTTGTTAGAATTCATTTTTTAAATATTTGATCTGTTTTTATTTTTATTTTTGCACAATTCAAGAAACTGCTGCTTGTATTCCTGGCAAAATGTATAGAAGTGAGGGGTTGATTGAGACTTTTGCACAGTTCTGTATACGAGAGGTGACGCTAGTTTGTTTGAAGTCAAAGCTTTAGATGAAGTTCTTGGATTAGCATTAAGTGTGTGTGTGTGCGTGTGTGTAGATCCCGGACTCGATCATTTCTCGAGGCGTTCAGGTGCTTCCTCGAGATTCGGCCTCTTTAAGCTCCACCCCCTCCGAGTCACCACGGGCAACACAGGCAACGTCCCGCCTTTCCACCGCTTCATGCCCGACACCTAAGGTACACACAAACCTGCATACAAACAAACAAACAAACAAACAAAAACAAATCTCCTCCAGACATGGACGCAAATAGAAAGTTGTGACACTGCATGACATCTGAACTTCCTGTGTTGCTTTGTTGGATTCATGGAGCTTGTAAATCACAAATTTACTTTCCACGTCAAATTAAACTATTATGGACAATTCCCGCACAATTAGAGTTTCTGCTCATTTGCTTAAAATTTCTTTCACTTCAGATCATTGCTGTTTTTTTTTTAGCCCCAATTCCCATATTTTCCCGTTCTTGTAAAGCTTTAAATTAAAAATGAATATGAATGCCAAGTTTATATTTAAGGTCGTGCCTTACCAAATTAAAGGTTACGGGACTTGTGTGTTGTTTGGGAATTGAATGGGAATGAATGGGACTGTGAGAGTTCACAACACTGATATTTATTAATAGGATTATCAGTTGTGGTACATTCACATATGAAATTGTCCCAAAAAAATTAATGTCAGGTTATTAAAAATGCAAAGAAACTCAAATGTTGCTGGAATTGTCATAAGTAGATGTTATACACAAATTTTCTTAATTTGGGAACAACATTTTTTTGTTGTACCTTTTGCTACTAATACTATTTATTTCAAAGTTTTACCTTTTTGCTTTATTCTGTGGGGTGTATAAAGTTTGCGTCACATGTTTAAGGTTGGGATTTTGCGGGGTAGCTCTACTCCGAGCTCCCTCTGGATGACGGAGCTCCACACCCTATCTCTATGGCTAAGTCCGGTCACCGAACACAGGAAGCTCGTTTCGGCCGCTTGTATCCTGGAGCTTGTTCTTTCAATTATGATTCAGACCTCATGACCACAGGTGAGGGTTGGAATGTAGACTAGAGTTGCATTCAAGCCCAAAAAATTTGACCTAGACCTAGCTTGTAGCCATCATTTCCAAATCCCACCCAGCCCGACAAATTAACAGTACCAGTAATTACAGGTCAGAACCCGACTGACCAAAGCAATGCCCTCATTATCGATAATGAGACCCGATCACAGATCCATCTCCTCCTGCTCCATCCTACCATCATTTATGAACAAGAGCCCCAGGTGACACCCCCCACCCCCCATGTTGTCTGTATATAGGGTCTCTCATATCAAGATACTCAAAGCACTTTACACTACAATCTGTGCCCTCATTTACTCATTCATACAGCACTCTACTAGATCCATACAAAGCTAATCTGAATCTGTAGAGACTAATCTAGCAATCCAATTATATGGCAACTTGGCTTGCCATACAATCACCAGCTGCATGCTTTATCACATTCATACACTGATGGGACACACGTCGGAGACTGCTGGTGCAATCGAACCCCCAACTCTTGCATTGGAGGACGACTGCTCTAACCGCTCAGCCACAGCCACCCTGGGAAACAAGTCTTAAAGAGGACAGGTCATACCAAGGAGGTTAAAGGTCAAACCTTGGCTGATAAACAGCTAATGCATCAGGAAACCTTGCCAGGAAAAAGGAGAACCTGTGGCACCCCCTCTGGAGCCAGACGCTTTGACTTTTGAGACTCAGCCGGTCTATGCTAGCCGCTCAAAGGAGAGTCATGATGCCGCCTCTAGTGGACCCGTCACCTGCGAGGAGGACAGTCAAGGTCATGTGCATGTAAGCCTAGTGGCAGCCAAAGGAAGGACCAAATGAATGTCAGATGATGTCACAAAAAACATGTTTAAATCATTTGAGATTATGCTCTTTATCCACAGTTAGATGAACGTAGCAGTTTTTTGTTTTTTTGGGGGAGTGGGGATATTAATTTTGACCAAAAACAGATAATTAGCACTTAGAATTAAACATAAATACTGTTTATATGTGCAGAGCAACAGTTAAAGCTTTAAACCAGCATTTAAAAGTTCCCAGTAAATAAAAATGGAGAATGTGTTTGTTTCTCTGCAGGTTCAGTCACGCTGCGGCAGCAATGAGAACATCCTGAGAGCCAGTGAGTAAAATAAAAAAAATAAAATAAAAAATCAAAGATTAATTTTTCCTCAAACCTTTCAGTGATTGTTTCGTCACGTTTTCAGGCCACAGCGCAGTCGACATCAGGAAAGTGGCGCGCCGTCATCGCATGTCGCCCTTCCCTTTGACGTCCATGGACAAAGCTTTCATCACTGTTCTGGAGATGACGCCTATTCTGGGAATCGAAGTCATTAACTACAGAGGTAGATCTTCACAGAGACGGGTTCTGTTAATTTTTTTCACCTTGTTATGACCTTTTTGGTAACACTTTGCAGATTTTCAGACAACCTTGTATGAAGTAAGAATAAACATTAAAATGAACACAGTCCAGTTTAATCCTGTACAGTCAGAACTGTAGAGAATGACAGTCTGATTCAGTCCAGCACATTTCAGCTCAGCCCAGTTCACTTCATTACAGTAAAAAGATGCAAAGATTACAATTTCAGTCCAAATGAATCCAGGTCATTTTACTACCTTCTAATTCAATCAGTTGCTGTTCTCCACAGACGGGTTGGGTCGGGTGCTCGCTCAGGACATCTATGCCAAAGACAACCTTCCTCCATTTCCCGCCTCCGTTAAGGACGGCTACGCCGTTCGAGGTGAGTCGATTGATCAGGTAATCGATGCATTGAAGACCATTCACACAGTATCAGGCATCACATCATATCAGGATCAATAACCTTAAATCTAATTCCCATAATTAACTTGATGGCTGTTGTTGACGTGTAGCTGCTGATGGCCCCGGAGATCGTTTCATTGTGGGGGAGTCGCAGGCTGGACAACAGGTCAGCACTAACATCACTTTTAACTGTTAACACAAATGTCACAAATTAACTTCAACTGATCGCTGCAGGTGGAATTAACGCATTATCTCTTATTAGCAGCAATGCAAATTTTGGGAGTTTGTAATATTTATTATTAACTGGTTGATGTTTTAGTTGCATTATTTTTTTTTTTTTGGTAAATACACAAAAGTTTTTACTGAAAGGAGGTAGAAGTTTGGAGACGAGGGTTGGCAAAGGGTGACAATGCTGTGTGTTCTGCAGCCGACCCACACGGTGATGCCGGGTCAGGTGATGAGGGTGACGACTGGCGCTCCGATCCCCTGTGGAGCCGACGCCGTGGTCCAGGTAGAAGATACGGAGCTGCTGAGAGAATCTGAGGATGTAAGAACCCCATGTCAGATGTTCTCTGGATGATCTGGTTTTGTCTTTGGGTTCTGCATATTGGGCAGAGTGTGATAATGGTGTCCTGGGTTTTACAGGGCACAGAGGAGCTGGAGGTGAGGATTATGGTCCAGGCTCGACCCGGACAGGACATCAGGTAAATTAAAACAAATGGCTTCCAGGAAAAAAGGAGTTTTTTTTTTTGTCTTGGCTTTTAATTAAGAAGATTTTAGCCTTTTCATACTTTTAGCTCGCCTCTGCTACTTTTATTTAGCCTTTTGCTGTTTTTAGCTTTTAGCTTTTTATTACAATTAGCTCTTTGCTGTCTTTCTGTCTTTTTCTACTCAGCCTACCATTTGCTACTTTTAGCATTTACCTATCTTTTTCCTATTTTTAACTTTTTGCGTGACTTTTGATAAATTTAGTTTTTGGCTAGCTTTTAGTTACTATTAGCATTTTACTACACTTTTTATTATTTTAGCTATCAGCCGCCTTTTTACTAAGTTTAGTCTCTATCTAGCTTTTTTACTTTTAGCAAGCTTTTTGCTAGCTTCACCTTGCATTGTGCTCTTTTTAGCTTTAAACTAGCCTTTTACTACCTTTAGCTATCCATTTTGCTACTTTTAATTCTTCAGTACGTTTGAACTCTTAAATTACCATCTGTAGTTTTTTTTGTTTGTTTGTTTTTTGACAACTCTGTTCCAGTCCAGAAATGTTTCTGTTGGGTTGTGGGTCAGAACTGATTCACAGCTGTTTGGTGCACTTTAATTATCTTTAATTGCCTTTTTTTTTTTTTTGTTTGTTTGTTTGTTTGCAGGCCGATCGGTCACGACATCCGCCGGGGGGAGTGTGTGTTGGCTAAAGGGACACACATGGGCCCATCTGAGATTGGCCTACTGGCCACGGTGGGAGTGACGGAGGTCAGCGTGCACAAGTTCCCCATGGTGGCCGTCATGTCCACTGGAAACGAGGTACAAACGCAGAAAGGGAATCAAACACACGAGATGTTTCGGAGCCTCTTTTGGCTTCATGTTGTTTGTGTTTAGCTGTTGAATCCAGAGGATGATCTCCATCCTGGGAAGATCCGAGACTCGAACCGCTCCACTCTTCTGGCTACCATCCAGGAGCACGGGTACCCCACCATCAACCTCGGCATCGTTGGAGACAAGTAAGATCCCGTCAGAGCGCTGGGAAAAAAAGTGACGGTTTGGACTGAATGAAGCTAATTGAGTCTGGTTTGTGTGCAGCCCTGATGACCTGCTGTCTGCGCTACATGAGGGAATCAGCCGCGCTGACGTCATCATCACCTCAGGGGGCGTGTCCATGGGAGAGAAGGTGACACCCCTCCTCCACCTGTGGCCTCATTGATATCCAACTGATTTGTGTTTGTGTCCTGCAGCTTTATTTAAATAAAAATGTTCCTGCTCTTTGTGCATTAGGACTACCTGAAGCAGGTGCTGGATATCGATCTTCACGCCCAGATCCACTTTGGGCGAGTTTTTATGAAGCCAGGGTAAGTTATCGACCTAAGGAGAGCTTTAAAAATCAAAATACATTTTTTAGTATTTTTACAACATTTCAGCAGGTTTTACAACAATTCATTTAAAGTTTCCTGCACATTTGCTGTTCTAAACAACACAAAGTGCAAGCGGCAACAGATGTGGTCAATTTATAACAATTTTCCACATTAAGTCAGAGATTCTTTATTGTCATTTGCACCACATGTGGTACTACATGTGATGAAACGAGATTATGTTCACAGGGTTCCAGTTACAACCAACAATAAAATGTAAAAGAAAAACAGTAATAACATCTAAGATATAAACTAAGAAAACATCAACTAAAAATACACTAAGCACTAACATCATAGAAAACATTACTCCAAACAGCAGCACGAACATGAGTCTGT
>JARVLU010000624.1:18906310-18917792 GCA_031762415.1 Simpsonichthys santanae | reverse complement strand
AATGTGTTTCCAAGCAGTTAGCTAACAAAATACCCTAAAAAAAAAAACGATAAAAACATAAAATGCTGCATAAAAAAAGGCAACGTAAGGTGTGATGATGTCACTGGGGTTGGCGCCGTAAGTCCGAGTTGCCGTAAGTCAATGGCGCCGTAAGTCGATTAAATTCTCGTTAAAGTCCTCCTGTGCGCGCTCCCGCGGCTGCCATTTGGCAGCCAATCAATTTTTGGCACAACACCGGCCCACGTTTCCGGTGATGGCACATAATAGATGTAACTTATGCAGCGAAGCGACATACAGTATTTATGTTTTTTGTTCCCACTTTATTAGATGTATTTGGACTGATGCGAATTATACAGTGGTGTGACGTGTACGTCAGAAAGTACGGTATATTGGTAGAAGAATGTTTAAAATGCAGCAGGAAAAAGACAAAGAGAAGATATATGGATGCAGTTAGAGAGGATGTGTAGGTAGTTGGAGTGAGGACAGAGTGAGATGGAGGAGGGTGACTTACTGTGTGGAGATCCCTGAAGAGAGAAAAGCCAAAACAAGTAGTAGTTAGTTTGCATCAGAGCAATTTAGAGTAAACGGTTGCAATAAAATGTTGTAAATGAACCTAAACTTTGAAGAAAGAAGGAAATCCTGTTTTGCATCCCAGCAGTTGTTGCAGTTGTTCACGTTATCTGCTTGGGAGTCTCTTCTTCACCAACCTGTTGTGTTCCTACCTGAATTCATGCTTACCGTAATTTATGTGCATTCTCAGGAGAAATTCAGTTTTCTTTATGCATGACTGTGCTCAGAGTTAATGTCTCTACCAGATTTAAATTGCAGGTGCAGCTTGGTGCATATCAGACAAACTCACAGAGGACAGTGTTGGAAATTTCTCCATATCAGGCTGTGTAATAATGCAAGCGACTTAATGGTAACTACCTCGAGAGCACTATTGTCTCCAACAAATGTTGCAGAACTAAAACTCCAGAGTGCCACTTTAAGCCCCCAGAGCTGTTTCAATCATGACCAAAGAACTCCCTTTAGACTTTACTTACTGAGCAGGATTTGTGCCAACAGATCTAAATGTAGACGCAGTGATGGGGTCTGTTCTGATTAAATACCTCTGATTGCTTTGTTGCTTTCATCTAAAATTTATTTTCTGATACAGATTTTCTGTTTCAGCAGTAAAAACCCTGGAAGGCATGATGTCTAATCCATTTTGTTTGAATTTTTGCACAGGTCCTATCCTCTGAAATTCTCTTCTTTCAAAATCTTGCAACAAAAGAAAAAGAGCTGGAGCCGAGACGGTCAAGCATGGATGTGCCCAGGATGGTCGAGGGCCACTTCAGCCACACGCAGTCCTATTCAGGAGGCGGCAGTCACGACGCGCACTACCTGACGCTGGAGCAAAAGGCTGCCTTCGTCTTTGTGTTGCTGCTTTTCATCTTCCTGGCCCTGCTCATAGTGCGTTGTTTCCGCATTCTGCTGGACCCTTACCGCAGTATGCCCTCCTCCAACTGGACAGACCACACAGAGAAAGACACGTTTGATTATCGCATCGTCTGAGGAGCTCAGATTTAAAAAATCAACTGGTTTGATTCTTACAAAGTACTTTGGCACTCGGAAAAATGAACTCAAATTCACCTGGAAAGTCACAAGTTTCAGAAAACCTTCTGAAAGTAAAATTTAATTTCACAGCAATTCAACAGTGAGTTGTTTTTGAGCTAATTCAGCAGCTTCTTCCTGCCAATTAAAAAATATAAACTGTAACAAAACAACCATAACTGTAATATGAAGCTTATTGATCAAACCACACTAAAACACGATGAACTAGCGAAGCTTCACACTCCCTTTCAGTTCTCATGTGGACTACCTCACTCCTCCATCTCGTGTATGGAAGTCTTCAGATCTCACAGGGTCCAGTATCTTTCAAGGTACAAGATGAATTATCCCACTGTTTACATATTTTCATGATTACTTATGTTCTAGGATTTTATTGTTAGTGTAGACAATCAGCGATGAAAATAGTGTTTTAAATTGCGGTATGAATATTTGGTTGTTTTGTTTTTACGTTATTTTGTCTTTGTTCTTTCTTTGATGTAAATCAGGCAAGGAGGAGGTGATTGCCTTATGTCTTTGTAGGTTGTGTATACGACAGGGTCCTAACTTTCTGAACAGGAACAAATGGCCATGAACAGAACAGGTTTAGGATCACAAACCAGATTTCACAATCACAAAGAACAGGGATGCACCGATACCACATTTTTTTAAAAACCGAGTAAAAGTACAAGTACTGTACTTACATTTGAGTACTTGTTGATAACAAGTGAAGTAGTAATGAATTACATTGCACTTTTTTTTACAATTAAAAGAACCTGTGATTACAGATTTAATATGTTAAAAAATTATCTGTATTTTTCACATTTTACCATTAAAAACTATAGAAAATAAAATAATTATTTACATTGCAAATCTACGCCCCTCCCAAAAAATCCCGTGATTTACAGCACAACAGAAGTACTACTCCTACACATCATAATTGCTCAAATGTTTTGATATAAACATTATTAAGAAAACAACGCAGCAATAAACAGTTGTCACATCTCTAAAAGATGTCCAGCTTTCAGCAGCACGAGAGGAAACATGACAGAAACCCACTACGTAGCTTAGCACCATCTTCAGACAGTGCTGGCAGTTGCTGCTTTAAAGCAGCTTTTTAGGCTCGTTGATGATTCTTGGTGAAAGACAACCACTCAGTTTTCACTGGACCCACTCCCCCACAGGTTACCCCCTCTCAGAATGATGTAGATCAGTGGTGGGGGTCAGCTCTGTGGGGTTGTCTCACTGAAGACTTGCCGGCTTGCTGCTGGACAGCTCGCTGACTTGGCTTTCCCTGTTGATAACTTCTACACTACTACTGCTTTTTTTTTTTTTTTTTTTAAAGACCCTTTTCACCTTGATGATGACGATTGAGACCTTTGTCCTTTTGCCAGGGACAGAGTGATGAGAATGTCAGGAAGCTCAGATTCAGACCTGCAACTGTCCGGACCCTCTTTCGCCTAATCGTCACTTTAAACAACTTCACGTGGCTTCGTCTTCCGTTGGCGTTTCATGGCGTTATCAGTTTTATGGGGCATTAATGCCACTGATAAAAAGAGAAACGTCACGCACAAAATAAATACTACCTACACATAACTGACATTGATCCTCTTCTGCCATTTGACTGCTCAGCTGAGAGGTAAATGTCACGCTGCTGCAAAGTGTAGTAGTATCAAAACAGTTGAGTATGAGAGTATTAATATCTGAGAGTAGTGTCCACATCGGTGCATCCCTAACAAAGACAATTTGATTGAACAGCTCCCTTTAAAGAGTAGGAACGGTACAAAGAGACAGGCATCTCTTTGCACCGTTCAGTTGACTGTTGTTTGTGTGGAATAAAAAAAAAAAAAACATTAAAAATATATATTTGTCCAGTCATGAAGAGCCCTTCTGTGTCCAGCTTTTTAGATGTCAACAAGAGAAGTTAAAGAAAATACTTTATGTCTAACTTGGGGGAGGTGGGAAAACAATGTTGCGATAAATGTTTTAGGAAAACGAGAGAAAAGGAGTTTTTACGTATTTTTTAAATTCTGTATATAAATGCGTTTGAGCGAGTGTGTTTTTGTCGTGTGGTCATTTAAAAACCCAAACAGCATTTTACTGCCTGCAGTTGGTGTATTGACAGTTGGTATGCCAGATCTGCAGCGTGTTGATGTCGAAGATGAGAAGTCATTTTCACATCAAACCCTTTACAGACAGATGTTGTGGCTCTTCCGTTGGGCAACATTTCAACTGTGCGCCTTATCGTGTAGACTGTTTACAGTTCCGTAGGTAGCAAACACACAGGGCACTCTACTGCAACAGTGTCGTTGCTCTTCACCGATGTCATACAGCCTGTTGAAAATTAGAAAAATAAATAAAAATTCTGTTCCTCGTATTTGTCCCTGCAGGGACACAAAGTGAACTGTGGGACTTTTGATAATACGTGATGTTCTTGTGATCTGCTGTGGCCTTTTACTGCATAACGCAGATGTTGCAACGTTGTGCTGAGGTGTCTCACCCCCTTCCCCCGCATGCATCTTCAACAGAGTATCCTGTTTGTGCATGATAAATGGTAAAGTGCTTTAATCCTGATGTTGTAGCTGTGATTCAGTTGCTCAAGCAGCATTTCCTTGTCCGCTCTGAAGACGTTTTTTCGATCTATTTTTTTGCCTTGAGCCATTGTTCTTTTGTAATAAAAATCACAGCCCACACTCTTGAATGTGTTTTATTTCATTAGGTTCTTCCACCAGGTAGTAAAAGCAGCATTTGTTTAGGATAAACAAATAAAATAAAAAAAAGGTGAGGGAACTGTTTTTCAGTCCTTGCTGACCTTTACAAGCAGCTGTGTGAGCTGGAGGCCAACACGTTCTTTCCCATTTTATCAGTGACTGGCAGTGGTAGCTGGCAGGTGCCGCCATTGGTTTTCTATGAGCCCAGACAATGTGTCTGGTTGCACACACACACACACAGTCGCTACACAAAACTTCTCTTTGAGCCCAAACCAATGCAGAATAATAATTTTCTCATCTAAACTGGATATTATCTGAAATAAAAAAACGTTTTCGTGCACAATACGGCTGCATCCAACTGAAGTATGATTTTCTCTGTGTGTGAATGAATATGTTGGGTTACTTAATAATTCTGCTGATATCATGCTCCCACTGGATTTTATTTATTTATTTTTGAAGGGAGGGCATGGGATGTGGATGAGAATTTTAAACGAGTCGATCCTAAAGAAGACAAATGTGCAATGTGCTTTTCAGATTGTTATGTAAGAGAAGAGCCACGTCTTTCCTGGAGCCCGCTCACTGTTTGTGTTTTTAAAGAGGAATGTCATCTGGGGCTTATAACTGATCAAATCAAGTTGGGATTATGTGCTAAACGTTTATCGGTACGATGCATTTTGAGGAGGAGGAGGAGGAGGTTTGCTGCAGGAGTTGTGAATTTTTTTAGGATGCACGAAAAAGAAGTTTGAGCTTTCAGCAAATCTCTATTTACCTCATGCTTAACTATTCAGTACATTAAAGTTCTCCTCCACCCATTTATCCTTTGTATATCTAATTGGTCAGAACAGGTCCAGGAAACCCATACACTTCTTAGCAACACTTTTCAGTGCTTCCTGGGGATCCCAGGGCATTTTATCTCCAGACCTGATACATAATCCCTCCAGGGAGTTTTCGATCCTCCCAGTTGGTCTCCACCCAGTGGGACATTCCTTAGGGTGCATTCACACCAGCCCTGTTGTCCTGAACTCTAACTCATTTGCCAAGGAAGTCCGGTTCATTTGGGGAGGTGTGAACGTGCCATCAAACTCTGTCACAGAACAAACAGGCGAACTCCTAAAAACCTATAGGTCTCGGTCCGGTAGAAGAAAACTCGAGCACGGTTCAAGTACAGTGTGAATGCAAGCAGACCGGGCACCGCACCGCAAGCAGGAAGTGGAACTACAGCAAGAACAGGAAGTGGACTACAGCACAGGGCAAAGAAACATGCATTTTTTTATTCATTCAACCTTTATTTAGGCAGGTTAATCGCATTTCTCTTACCTCATGTGGAGCCGTCAGCTTGCCTTGTGTGAAAAACATTCTCCATGGTCTTCTGCCTCGTCTTCTGCTCATGCGGAGTCCATTGTTGACAAATGACAAAATAGAAATTTTAAAACCCACTAAAATTTGACGCCACTCCGTTTTTGTTGTTATTTCCAGAAGAAGTGTCTTCTTCAGAGGTTTTTGTGTCGTTTCTTTCAGTAGTTCTTGGTGCAGCGCCACCACAGGCGAGTGGGGGAACAGGTTGGCTCGACTGACTCAGTGCAGTGTGAATGCAAACCGCACCAGCTGAAAATGTAAACAAATATTCCAAATTTTGGTCCCCAATCGAATTGAAAATGACCTAGGGTCCAGCCACCTTGAATCATGTTGGCTCCAAAAGTTATTCAGTTGCACAGGGTCATCTAATGATCACTTTCTGAGTCATTTCATTTAAACAATCCAGAGTCCATAAAATATTTTGCCAAGATATTTTTAGTTTCAGTTTTTCTTTGGATTTTGGATGGCATTTTGTCGTTTAATTTTTATTTATTTTTAATAGAATTTAAATACTCCAGACTTTGTGCAGTGCATCTTTAAGAAATTGGAGTAATTTTGACAAATGAGTGCCAAAAGTAGCAGCATCAAACCTAAAAACAGTATTAGAAAGTCCAAGACACAAGAGCTGCATCATCCTTCAGTTGATCATTGATTGTTTGAACTGCGTTAGAGTTAAAATCTTATTTTTGAAGTGCTTTTTTGGTAATTTTGCACAGATTAAACCAAAGAAATTGGAACAAATTGTGTGTGTGACAAACTGCTGGTAACCTCCAGTTATGGGAAAAAAAAAAAAAAACGTTAGCTGTTGTTTTAAAGAATCTCTGTAGTGTTATGATTTGTGATATTCTGATTTTAATGTGCTTTCAATGAAGAGGAGAAATAATAAAATGTTTATAATTTTGAATTTAAAACGGGTATAAAAAAAGATTGAATTACAAATGTACATGAAGATTTGGGAAGCAAAATTGAGATAAATGGCTGTAACTTTCCTTGTTACTGCAGAAGTTGAGTTTAATGAAAACGATAATTAACAATCAGGAAATGTCCTAATGAGAAAGACTTGCTGGACTCTGGCAGCTCATAAACAGCAACGGGTCTGAGGTTGAAAGAAAACAAACCAGATGTTCCTCGGAGCTTTAACTTAACAGATGTGAACCTTCCGGTGTCTTTTTATTTATTTATTTATTTTTTTGCTGGTTTAGTCTGATTTCCAGTCTGCGCTGAAGATCCATAATGCTGTGGCCTCCAGCATGCACCGACCCTCTCCTCCATTCCCGCAAACGCAGCAGGCGCATCCACTGGCCATGGAGGTAACACACCCAGACTCGTTTTATCCCAGATGCTCTTCTTGTTGTGACAGAAGTCCGAGACGAGAAACGGAGCATTTCTTTCCTAGCATCAGTGCTGAAGGAACGGCACCAAGCTGCTCAGAATCAAGTGTTTTTCTCCGTTTTCTTAGTGGTTTAAAAGTAAACATCCAGGCCACTTGTACGCCTGGTTCCAGGAACGTTCTCCTGCCACAGGCTTGAATACGTTCATGGCTCATTTCAGAAGAATCTCATTAAAGGCAGCACATTATTTCTGCTCCACGTTGGCATCTCCACCCCCTGCCCTGCATTCAGCTTCCAAAAAGAAGAGCTTATGTTCACTCTGCAGCCCCACAAACATGCTCCTTTGTCTCAGTAATGAAGTGGAAAAAGAAATGAGTGATTAAAAATGGCCACGGCAGGCTGGATTATTTTAAACTCTCAAAAACAAATTGGTTCAACTTCGTCTCCCTTTTTTGTGGGGATAAGTTAAGTTCGACTTGATTTGAGTCAAATTATTATATCTTGGACTTGACGAGAGAAATTTGATTTGAAGTCATGAGTTGAAATAATCTGCTTATTTTTATTTTCTAAATTTTATGTTTGAAGACCAAATAAAGAGCATTACTCCTCAGCAGCTCTTGAAACCGTGTACATTTAAGCTCAGATGTACAACACGTGACATATTACACTCACTGAGACTTTATTTTTCTAAAATACTTGCATTATATCTCCAATTGTTTCATTTCACTGTTTCTGGTTTCAGGTTAGGAGCCTCATGCAGTCCTGTCAGAGTAAAGAAGGACTCGAGCTGCACAGACTGCTGTCAGATACAAACATCCAGGTACGTAAACATGATAAAACCCCCAAAAGCAAAACATTTCTACTGGTTCTTTAGTGTGTCAGAGCTGGGTTATGTGTTTTGCAGTCGTTGCTTCTGACCCACGACACAGTAGCAGAGACAGAAATGCAGCCTGAATCTGAGCCAGTGGAAGGAGAAACACTGACCCAGTTGGGAGGAGAGACCGTCAAGATCATTAGGATCGAAAAGGCCCGAGACGTTCCTCTGGTGAGTCAAACACAACGCACCGGCTGCAGTTTATTTTCTCAGAGGTTCATTGCTCCCATAAACAAGCAGCTTTAAGTTTGTTTCTGTCAACCTTTCTCTGCACAGCCTCATTGTTTACAAAATGTCTGCGTTTGTGGGGGATTAACTAGCTCAGGTTTTTCAGGTTTTATTGATGCAAAACATTTTACTACAAAGTGACCAAAAACAATCAGTGCCACAAAAATCTAAACCAAAACTGAAAGAAGAGCTGAATGACTCCACTAAAGAAGCTGAAACAGTGTTGGTAAAACAAAAAAAAAAGCAACATAGGTAAAGCTAAAAGCTTACAAAAAGCACTAGTTTAAAGCTTGCAGAAGCAAAATACTAGCTAAACATAGCAAAAAGCTAACTATGAGTAGCTAAACATTAGAAAAACAAAAGGGCTAGTCAAATGTGGCCAAAATGCTATCTTAAAACTAAAAGTTGAAAAACAGATGTGGAAGCATAGCTAAAATAACAAAGCCTAGAACCGTTAAGTACAAAGAATGCTAGCTAAATGCATCAAAAGGTAAGACAAAATTTAAAGGTAGCAGAATAGTAGCTTTAAGCCTGAAGGTAGCAAAAGACTAGTTAAAAATTGCATGTAGATAAACACTTGCTAAAAATGGCAAAACCTGTACCTAGAAGCTAAAAGTAGAAAAAGAAAGATAAAAGTAGGCTGCAAAAATGCTACCTAAAAGTCAAAAAACAACTAATTTAGATCTAAATGTTGGAAAAAAGAAGCTAAAAATAAGAAAAAGGATGTCAAGAACCAAAAGAAGCAGAACGGCAGCTAAAAGTAGCTCAAGAAGACAGAAACAGAGCCAGTAGCTGAAGCAGATTTCAAAGAGAACATAGTTTCTGATGTAACCAACTAAAGTGCTCAATGTAAAAAAAAAAATGGAGGAAAATAGTTGTTATTAAAGTAAAAAATATTATCCATTTCCCAAATGAGCTGGATGATTTAATGTAAGAACGGCTAAGATTACAAAAAAATTACAAGAAAACACGTGTTAATGCTGACTCGGCACACTTTAAACACCTTGTGGTGATCCACTGATATCCTGACAGTTATTATTTTGGTGTGTAAACAGTTATAATGACTCTCTGGATGGAGCTCATCCCTCTGTCTGTCTGCAGGGAGCAACCGTTCGTAATGAAATGGACAGTGTTGTGATCAGCCGCATCGTTCGAGGAGGAGCAGCCGAACGCAGCGGCCTTTTATCAGAAGGAGACGAAATCCTGGAGATCAACAACATCGAGATCAGGGGGAAAGACGTCAACCAAGTCTTTGACATTTTAGTCAGTATTTGAATTCAATACAGTTCATTTATATGGCACCAAGTCACAACAAAAGTTGTCTCAGAGCACTGAACAGAAACATTTACATACATTATAAAAGCCAATTAGCAAAGTTATCTATCTAAGGAAGCAGCAGATTGTTTTGAATCTTCACTTGGTCGCAGTCTCCCATCCTGAGCAAGCACATAGGCAACAGTGGAAAGAAAAACTCCATTTGAACAGGAAGGAACTTCCAGCAGAAACAGGCTCAGGATGAGCAACCATCTGCTTCAACCGGCTGGGGTTTGAGAGGACAGGAAGTAGAAACAGACAGAATGACAGGTCCAGATGTACTTTCTATAGAAGGAAAGACAAAAAAAACATGTTAAGTATATAAATAAATACAAATACAAACAGGTAGAGTAGAGCAAGTAAAGACAGCAGCAGAGTGAGAGAATGTGGTCAATTTGTCCTCCAGCAGTCTAAGCCTATAGCATCATAACTAAGGGATAACTCAGGAAACCCAATCTGATCCTTACTATAGGATTTATCTAAAAGGACTTACCAGTACAGTAATCCTAATCTCAAAGTAGACAATGTGTCAGGACAGAAACGGGAAGTTGGTTCCACAAGAGAGGAGCCTGATAACTGAAAGCTCTGCCTCTCCTTTTGGAAACTCTAGGAATCACAAGTAAACCTGCAGTCTGAGAGCAAAGTGCACTGTTAGAAAAGTACAGAGCATTAAGATCTGTAATATAAGATGGAGCTAGGTTGTTTAGAGCTTTGTAGGTTAAAAGTAAGAGTTTGAATTCTATTCTGGATTTGACAGGGAGCCAATGGAGAGAAGCTAAAACTGGAGAGATATGATCTCTCCTACTAACTTTCATTAAAACTCTGGCTGCAGCATTTTAGATCAGCTGAAGACTTTTTAAAAGAAGTACTTGGACACCCAGATACTAAACAGTTGCAGTAGTCCAGCCTAGACGTGACAAATTCATGGAGCAGTTTTTCTGCATCATTTTCACATGCTCCTCTCACGTCTACATTCAGAGGAAGAATGCTGAAGAGCTTAGTGATTCGTTTGGATCAAACGTGATGAAGATGCAGAGTAATTTCTTTGTTTTGATGGAGTTGTGTAGGTTTTAATTGAATTAGCATCAAAACAATGTGGATGTAAAATGTAACTAATCACCTATTGTTCTGTGACAGTGCTTTTGCAACATTGTGTGTTTGTGTGTAACAGGCGGACCTGCATGGCCTTCTGACGTTTGTTGTAATTCCCAGCACTCAAAGCAAACCCCCTCCTGTCAAAGAGTCGGTGGTAAGTCCTGCTGCCGAGGGCAGAAAATGATCATGGCTCAAAATGAAAACAGTTTTTGTGTGATTTCCTCTACTACAGCACATTAGCTTGGTTTTTGCCCACTGTTGCTTTTAGCTACTGTCCTGCTAATTTTAGTTTACAGCTATGGTTTTACTACTTGTAGCTTTAAGCTATGGTTTTGCTAAATTTAGTTTTTAGTTACGATTTTGGTGCAATTAACCTTTTGCTATCATTTTTCAGATTTTATCTTTAGGTATAAAATTTTTTCTAATTTTGTCTTTTAGCTGCAGTATGTTAGTTTCTAGCTGCAGCTTCTGTACTTGTAGCCTTTACCTATAGTTAAAAAATAGCTTTATTTAGTTTTTTGCATTTAGCTTTTATACAGTTTACTACATTTAGCTTTTAGCTACAGTGTTGCTAATTTTAGTGTTTTGCTACAGTTTTGTTACAATTAGCCTTTAGCTGTAATTTTTCCTGTTTTTAGCTTTTTTATTTTAGCTTTTAGCTGCAGTTTGGTAGTTTACAGATCCAATTTCTGTACTTGTAGCTTTTACCTATAGTTAAAAATTTAGCTTATAGTTAGTTTTTTACATTTACTGTTGCTTTAGCTACTGTTTTACTAATTTTAGTTTTTAGCTACAGTTTTGTTGCAATTAGCCTTTAGCTGTAATTTTTGTGTTTTTAGCTTTTTTAATTTTAGCTTTTAGCTACAGTTTGGTCGTTTACAGCTACAATTTCTGTACTTGTAGCTTTTACCTATACAGGCAGTCCTCGACCTACGAACGGGTTCCGGACCTAAGAACCGTTCGTAGGTCGATTCTGCCGTAACTCG
>JARVLU010000624.1:18878618-18906210 GCA_031762415.1 Simpsonichthys santanae | reverse complement strand
GCGCGATGACGTCACTGGGGGTGGAGCCGTAAGTACGGAGCGCCGTAGGTCGAGTGCGCCGTAAGTCGGTGACCACCGTTTAAAAAGTAGCTTTTAGTTAGTTTTTTACATTTACTGTAGCTAGCTACAGTTTTGTTAATTTTAGCTTTTGGCTACAAGTTTAATGATTTTAGATTTTGGCTGAAAGTTTTCTTGTTTACAGCTACAGTGTTGCTACTTGTAGCTTTTAGATGGGATTTTGAACATTTTAGCTTTTAGCTACAGTTTTGATAGTTATGCTGAGTTTAGCTTGAAGCTATTTTATTGATTTTAGCTTCTGTTTTACTTTAACTAAATCAGTAAATCAAGGTTAATGCTCAATAATCCAGGTAAAACATCCAACAATGTTCAGTCAGGACATCTGGACAGTTGCTTTTTCATATTTTCGACATGGGAAAGGACAGTCCCCAGAAACCATCTTATCACCAGCAAACTGGTTGATCCACTAAAGGAGCGCACTGCTTGGTGGGGAAACGGTTTGTTTGGGACTTCTCCGACTGATGAAGCCCGTTGGATGGAGGGCAAAACGTCTCTCAACAACAACAAAAAAAAAGCAACAAATCAGGAATTTTTTTCTTAATGACATCGTTCAGCACTCTGCATATTCTTTGAAAATTAATTATGCTATTTGATTTTTGACCCTCCAGCTGCTCTCCGGTCAAAAAGACTTGAGCCCTTATTGTTTGAACCGAGCCTTTTAAATACAAGCTCACCGCCTCTGACATCAGTGATGATTTGAAGAACTCCAGAGGTTCAGGTTTAATTCAGTCTGTCTTCTGTTTATTGTCTCCGTCCCTTCAGGTTCACGTGAAGGCCCACTTTGACTACGACCCCTCTGATGACCCGTATGTGCCGTGCAGAGAGCTGGGCTTATCTTTCCAGAAAGGAGACATTCTCCACATTATCAGTCAGTCGGATCCGAACTGGTGGCAGGCATACAGGGACGGAGACGAAGACAACCAGCCGTTAGCCGGACTGGTCCCAGGTACCGCTCTGTGATTTGGATCTTTGAATCAGCCTCCGTTTCTGAGCAGTGAAAGGACTTTTGCTCATTTCCTGCTGCTGTTCTTAACAGGGAAGAGTTTCCAACAGCAGAGAGAAGCCATGAAACAAACTATAGAAGAAGAAAAGGAGCCTGAAAAGTCTGGTCAGTCACAAATGAAACTGCTGAAGTTCTGGTCTGGTTTATGGTAAAAGGAAATCGCAAATTTACAGCCAAGATAAAATAGTACATATATATGTTAGTGTATCAAGAAATTATTAAACAAAAAAGATTAGATTCTTAACAACTTGTGAAATTATTTAAATAATGACAGCCCAATGTTTCAGTCTATAAGACCCAAATATTTTTTGAATGTTGTTCTGCTAAATGTAAAATCCAAGTGAGGGATCCTACATTTTTATGCCCCTGCAGCATCATAAGACTTTTTGCATAAAGTTCTGTTTTCTGTCCAAAGGGAAACTTTGGTGCGCGAAGAAGAACAAGAGGAAGAGGAAGAAGCTGCTGTACAACTCTAACAGGGGTGACGGTACGTTTCCATCAGTTTATTTTATATTTGAAGTTGGAATTCTTCATCAAACAAGTATGTAAAGGAAAAACATCTTGTAAAAAAAAAATTGTGCTTTTTAATTTGTTGATTTATTAGCACAACAAAACAACTAGAGAATTTGCATTTCCTGTGAAAATGCAAGTGCGAATGCTTCTTGCTTAAGAATGTCAAGAAAACAATTGAAAAGTAGCTTAAAATAGCAGAAAGACGCTTCAAATATCAGAAGGGAGCAGAACTATTGTTCCTAATGTAATGGACTGCCAGGCTGCTGCCAATATAAACTGTTGATCTGACACACTGTGTGTTTGGGTTTACACTCAGTTACCTACACCAAATGTCAGCCGAATAGCTCTAAAAATGCCTGAGTTATCATATTTTTTCCTTTTTAGCTAAGACCACCATCTTGGATTTTTTTATTTGGATGCAGTATCTGATGGGGAACGTTCTCAGCTATAACCTCGCCAAATTTCAGCTCTGTATGTGTAAAAATGGTTGAGTTAAATCCATTCATAAGTAGTGTTGGTGGCGATCTTGGATTTTTTATTTTCATCCAGCATTTGATGAGAAACATTGTCAGCTATCATCTCACCAAATTTCAGTTCAATATGATTAAACTTGTCTGATTTATAGTATTTTTCCTTTTTTTGCTAAGGCAGTCATCTTGGATTTTTGAGTTTCAGTCAGTCAATTAGGGATCGTTGTCAGTTATCAATACTTCAAATTTCAGTTGAATAGCTCTAAAAATTGCAGTGTTATCCTAGTTTGTCTATGAAACAGCTGAATAGTAGCTAAAGAAATGTAGAAAGAAGCTTAAATTTTCAAAAGGAAGTGGAGGGAGCTTAACTGTGCCCATTAAGGCTTAAGTAGGCATAAATTAGCACAATAAAGTTTAAATTATCTGAGAAAAGCATTTGCTAAAAACAGCTAAAGCAAGCCGAAAGAAGTGTAACTTGCTAGAAGGAAGTCAGGAGAGCATGTTTTTCCTGTATTAGGTTGAAAAAAGTTTAAATGATTGCAAAAAATGTGGAGTTAGCTGATAAAGATGAAATTAGCATAAAACAGCTAAATCCTAGCTGAAATAGCAGAAATAGCTGAAACTTGAAGAGATAAGCTGAAAGGAACAGAGCAAGCTAAAATTGGTAGAAACAAGTTTGAAGAAGCACAAAAATGTTGAAGTTAGCTTATTTAAGCTGAAAGGAGCACAAAACAGCTGAAATTAGATGGATTTTTCCAGAAATTAGCACAAGGAAGCTTTAAAAAAAAAAAAAAAAACTTTAACCGGATCTAAATGTACCGTTTAAAGGTTGTAAATAGCTCAAAAGTTATAAAAAGATGTAAAATTAGCTCTATTTATTTTTAATGGGGGAAGAAAATGGCAAAAAAAAAAAAGGCTACCATAAATATCGCACAAAAACTGTGGGATGAGTTAAATGCCAAAAAATGTATGGAATAAAAAGTGGATCTCAGTAGTGTCAGTGCTTGTAGGCATTCACACAATAAGAAGGGGCTTATAGCTTTAACAACAAAACAGTTTTCTTGACAGATATCCTCACAATTGAAATCTATTTTAAATAAAAAACTGTTTTGTAATTTTGTTTTTATATCATCAGTTCATCCCCAATTTTAGTGTTGAGTTTGGAATGTTTTTATCGTGTCAAACGTGACACATTGAACCATTAAACTTTCATTTACTTAAATCAGATTTTGTGTGTCTGTGCAAATAAAACTAACTTATGTTTTTTGATTTGGTCCAGATCTCGATGAGGAAATCCTCACCTATGAGGAGATGGCTTTGTATCACCAACCAGCCAATAGGAAGCGTCCAATCGCTCTGATCGGACCATCCGGTTGCGGGCAGGCAGAGCTTAGACAGAGACTCCTCAACAACCAACCAGAGCGCTTCGCAGGCGCTGTACCTCGTAAGAAGCCCTCATCTTAACACACGAAAGACTCCACTATGGAGGATGGGAACTGCACACATCAAAAGCAGAAAACCTTAAATAAATACTTGTTTTTTTGCTCTGTAGACACCACACGGAGTCGTCGAGAAGGTGAAGTTAGTGGTCGAGATTATCATTTTGTTTCCCGTCAGACTTTCGAGGCGGAGCTGGCATCTGGTAAGACTTGGTTTCTCTGAGACGTCCACATTGATCCCTCAAAGTCACACTTTTTTTTCATTTTTGTTGCTGAAGACACTTCCAGAACATCCTTTTGTGTTCAAAAGAACAGGGACTTTATACATAAACGGGTTGTTTTGGAACGTTACAGCCTCCGGATGGCCTCGGGTCTCAGAGGGTTAAACAGCGAGGTGGTAAAATGTCTGAGTCCCTAACGAGCTGCTGTCGGCTCTGTCTTCCATCTCCAGTGATGCATTCGCTCACTGGAAGGGAAATCGCATGAATGGCTGCAAAGAAAAAACAAAGGACAGACAGCCTCGTGCAGACACAGACTTGAATCACTGAAATCTCATTTATAGAAATATTCAGCCTGGATTTGGACCGTTCAGCTCCGGCTTCCTGTTGATTTATTTTTCCTTCAGGCTGGAAAACCAGCTTCTCTAGTTTGGAAAGTTAATGTCTCGGCCACTCAGCTTTCTAAAAGATGTTTCACTGTAGTTTGGTTTGACCAAGATTCACAAATTATTTACCAGTTAAACATCTTGCACATATCCAGTAAGTTCCAAGTACACACCAGTTAAGTACCCAGTAACCACCAGGTTTGTACCAGGCTGTATATGTGCTGCTGTTGTCATTCTGTTTTTATAAATAACATCCAGTTGTGCAAACTTTTACTAGCAGCATCCTCTGTGCTGTCTTCCTCTCAGGGAAGCTGATCGAGTCCGGGGAGTTTGATAAGAACCTTTATGGAACCAGTACAGACTCTGTTAGGCAGATCATCAACACTGGGAAAATCTGCGTGCTCTGTCTGCACACGCAGGTAGGTGGCGCTCACACCCAGCTTTAAAAGTCACCGAGCAGTTTCAAACGAATCGTTTTCCTTTGTTCAGGCTCTGAAGGTGCTGAGGAGCTCCGACCTTAAGCCTTACATCATCTTCATCGCGCCTCCTTCCCAAGAACGACTTCGAGCTCTGCTGGCGAAAGACAACAAGAACCCGAAGGTTTCCATCCGTCTGCTTTCACACACAAACACGTGATCCCCTGCCGTGTTTTTGACGTGTTTGTCTTCCGCAGCCGGAGGAGCTGCGTGACATCATCGAGAAGGCCCGGGAGATGGAGCAGAGCTGCGGCCACCTGTTCGACGCCATCATCGTCAACACGGACCTGGACAAAGCTCACAGCGAGCTGCTACGACTCATCAACAAACTGGACACTGAGCCGCAGTGGGTGCCCTGCTCCTGGCTGCGCTGAAACGCAAATACGCAATTCACCAGGGAAACACAAAACACGCAGAGCGCACATTTCTGCAGACCTGACCAACTGGATGGTAACACACTGATGAGGCTTGTGTCTCATATTAGGGCTGATGATCTGACGGAGATCTGTAGAGTTTATTTTATGAAGGTGTGTCGTCATGGTGTGACACTAAACTAAGAAATATTGCACTAGAAGTCCTAAAATCCCAACATCACATTGTCATTTTACAAGAAAGCCCAGGAAACAAACCTTTCAGATGTATTATAGTGTCTTGAGGGGAGAAAATGTTATTTGTAGCTTTACAAATTAATCATAAATCACATGATATAAAATTTAAACTTTACACAAATCAAAATATTACAAAAAAGTATGTGAAATATTCTATTTCTCAGGTAAAAACTGATGAACAAGCCTGTCTAAAGGTTAAAATCAACATATTTTTTTTTTTATATTTGGGAACACTGAAGAAACAAAACTATCAAAACCTGTCTAGAGGTTTTTGTCCTTTCACTACAACCTTCTTATGATCTGTTTTTGTTTTTCTGATTCTGCCACTGCCTTAAAACATTTCTGCCACTTCGAGTCACGTTCCATTTGATTTAAGCGTCTTAAATCTGTCGTCATTCATTGATTATTAAAGCTGACAAACTGCTTGAACCCAATTAACAATACTGTATATGACAAACTGTATTCATTAATCTGTTTGGACTCAAAACGCCATTAAAAGAAGAGTTCACTAAATAATTATTTAAAAACAACTTCCAAAATACGTTTCCTACGAATTGCATCAAACTTTTGCTTCCAGCTTAAGAAAGAACTTCAAATTAAAACTTGTGCTTTTATTTTTGACTTAGAGTAGCCATTTTATTTTAAAAATATCTTTGATTTAGGATTGTACAGTTGTAACTTCTTTTTTTGTCATAAAGTGAACGCATCTCGCAAACCTGAACTTTTATTCACAAAATTACATTTCACCTCCTCCTTCATCCTCAAAGTTGAACTGTTAAGTTGTTGTTTTAATTCAAAAAGATCATAATCGCTAAATTTATTTAAAACAAATGCTTTACATTAAAAAATAAAAAACTTTTTTGTAGATTTTTTTTTTTTCCAGACTGATCAGACTTTTGTAGCAACAGCTGCTATGGAAACAAGAAAATATAATCAGTGTTTTTGTTCAGCTGTTGTCATCTCAAACCCCTTTTCGACCAACCCAGACCAGGTTCTGGACCAGCTTCTCTCTAACAGTCTGCTCTAACAGCGGAGGCCGTATTCTGTTTCTGTTGAGGAGATTTTCCTGAGGCTTCTGGTTTAAACAGCGAAGTCAAACCAATGTTTAAAAACATTAGGTTTAGTTTATCACTGGGTGATTATATCAAGACATTTGTGAATGTCACTTGATCAACTTGGAACAGCAGCGTAACTCTTAATATTTGGTATGCGATACAAAACATTTTCATCGGAAATTAAATTTCTGTTGTGTTTTAAATCTTTTTATAAGAAGCCATTAATTTGTGATGTTGAGCAGGAAAATGATTGAAATGTTTTATTTAATATTTAGCGTACCAATAGAGGTGGAGGTCAAAGGGAGAAATCGCGATATCTGATGAGTGATAATATCACGATACAGGAATTCTGTGATAACTAGTGGTAACCTTTTTTTGCAGCTTCCCTAAAAGGAACCAGAAGGTAGTGACACTGTGCGTGGGAAAACTTGTTAAAAGTGCCTTATTATCAAAAGAAGTAGTGGATATCAAAGGGTTACCCACAATGTTTGATACATCATAATATTACGATAAAGGAATTCTGTGATAATTATTGTGGTTAATTTATTTATCATCGCCTTGTTTTGTTTTATATTGTGTTTTTAGATCTCCCACAAGAAGTCAAAAAGTAGTAATGCTGTTACTTGGGAAAATAATTTAAAAATGCCTTAATTTATTTGTTTGAGTATCGATTGATTGAAATTCTTGATAGTTTATATGTGATATCCCGATACAGTAATTCTGTGGGAATTCCAGTGATAGCTTTTTTTCACTTCTACCGGTATGTTCAATGTTTTCTATTCTGTCTAGCTTCTCTACAAACAGCTGAAAAGTAGTGGTCATTTGAGCCAAATAATCTTTTATGAGATGTCAATATATATCAATATAAGTGATGAAAATCAGGGGTCAGTCCCTGATATTTGATATGCGATATCACGATACAGGTATTCTGCAATATTTTTGGTAGACAGGTCGTTTCCCTGCCAGGTTTTATCCTGTCTTTAGATGATTCAAGTAAATTTTAAAGCTTTATGAACATAGTTTGAATAATTATAAAACTGGTGGATATCAGAGGATAATCCACAATATTTGATACTCAATTATATCACAGTACAGTACATGAATTCTTTGGTGTTTGAAGCATTACTTTTTCCCTTTTCTGTGTTTAGTTCCCCTATATGGACCCAGGAAGTAGTGATGCTATGAACATGAAAAATAATTCAAAATGTCTTCATTTATCAGAGTATCAATATAATTGTTAACAATCTGAGGTCAATCTCTGGTATTTGATACACTTAATATCCCGATAAAGGAATTTTGTGATACTATGTAAACAGTTTCTCATCCCATTTTTTATGCCTTGTGTTTTATCTAGTACCTCAAGGAGCCAAGTAGTAGTGATGTTCTGAACAGAAAAGAATAATATATTAGGATATTGATAGATGTTATTGAAATCAGAAGGCAATCCACAATATTTGACATGTAATATCATGATACAGGAATTCTGCCATAAAAAAAAAAATTGTGGTAACCTTTTTTACTGCCACATTTGGCTTTTCATATTACATTTTTAGTTCCACCACAAAGAACCAGGACGTTTTGATTTTTTTGGCTGAAAAAAAATTAAAATGTTGATTTTATTAGCCAGATTATGAAGAATAAACTGTCTAGAGTTTTGTCACATTGAAGGATGATAACATTTTGCGGTCGTTTTTTCCCCCATTCATAATCACAAATACTGACCGTTTGTATTGAAACGATAAATATTTAGTAAATGAGAGGAACGCAGCTGATGTAAACTCACTACATTCTTTTTACAGTTCATTTTTGATTCTCTCGAGTTTGAGGCGTTGTTTTTCGGAGAGCCTTTAGTGAAAACAGCTTCGGTAAGTCAGTTCTAATGTCTGAAACTGGCATGAAACGGTAACAGTTAAAACATTGCCTGAAGTAATCTCTCAACTTGAGGTAAATATTGCAGCCAATTCTACCGCAGCCTTTAGCGCCACCTGCTGGTTTGAGCACCTTCACTCAAAACTTTCTTGTAAACCGGTTTTTGATTGTTCTCAATGCCTTGTTCTGCAGAGAGCTTGTGCTGGTTCAGAGAGTCTAAACACTTGTGTCATCATCGATAGGCCAAGCACTGGTTTGGGGACTTTCTCTGAAACCAAAGCTGGAGGTCGGAAAGGGGTGACGGTCACAAAACAAAAACTATATACAGTATAATTATTTTTGATAGTTTTCTTTTGGTTTAAATTTATTGACTAAATTTAAATAGTGATGCAGAGAGAACTGGTGTTGACATTTGATTCAAAATCAGGAAAATGGGATGAGGAGTGGATGTAAAAATCAAAACACACTAACCCTTTGTTGAGCCTCTGCTACGTTCGGGTCAGACCGGTGACCGACCGACCGGCTGTTAGGAAAACACTAAAACTAAACACACAGCACTTCATGTCCTTTTGAACACACATGTAGACCTCAGAGCCCTGCAGGCTGAAGAAAAGAACATAACTTTGTTGTTGTGTGTGTATGTATGTTTGTGTGTTTGTAGGTGTGTAAATGTGTGTGTGTGTGTGTGTTCACCTGTCGTTGAAGACAGAAGTATTATTCTGATCTGAAGTAGACCTGACACCATATCGCTGTCACCACTGTGTAGAGCCTTTATATATTTGTAATATTGATTATAGATTTATAAAGTTTTGAAAGCACCAATAGAACAGCAGCTTTCACGCCTTACCTCCCTGCTATTGGTCCAGGAGGACGGGGAGGCGGGGCTAAGCGGAATTCACTGTATTGAATGTAAAATCCTTCTTCTGATGCCACTTCTGTTTGTTTTGATATTCACAATGAAGAAATAAATAGATGATTGATAGAAGAAATATGACTGGCTGCTTCTTTCTGTTTGCAGCAGCTTAGGTGTCGCATCGTCCCCAGGTAAGATGATGACACCTGAGCTGGTGGTTTGACTTTTTACGAATCTGCCATACAGCTGGAAGCCCAGCTGGGGCTACGTTTCTTTTATAAAAACAAATTAAAGAATTTTGAGTGTTTTATCTTTAGGTTCTGTTCCCTGAAAGTGTCCTGCCTGTTACTTTTCAAAAGATGTGCATGTATTTTCAAATATTAGAAATAAGATATCTGCTGTTGTACTGCTGCTTTTTTTTTTTTTTTTGTTACTTTTAGCTAGCATTTTGCTGCTTTTTACTTACATTCTGCTTGTTTGCTACTTTTGACTTTCAGCTACTATTTGCCTGATTTTACATTTGAGCAGTCCCTTTGACACTAATAGCCTTTTAGCCACCATTTTGCTATATTGGCCTTTTGGTACTTCAGCTACAATTTTACTACTTTTAAGATACGGTAAGCTCTGTTACTTTTAGGTTTTGTTGGCTTTTGAAATTTTAGTTAATATTTTGCTACTTTTGGCTTGTGTTCAGCTGCTTTCGTGGTCCTGTCAGTTCAGTTTTAGCTCCTTATTGCTCTGCTTTCTCACAACAGTTTTGCAGGAAATGCCTGTTTTTGTAGAAACAAACATTACACATTCAGAAAATGTAAATGAAACTACAGCACGTGTTGACAGAGTAAGATGAAAAGTGGATCTGGTTAATTGTCAGTACTTTTTTTTTTTTTTTGCTGTGTACAGTGTGTGTAATCAACAAAGATTAAAATGTTTATGTGGGTGGAAACAGATGACAAGCAGCCAATGTGATACATTGAAATTTATTTCAAAGAATGGTTGGTTCAGATTAGATAAAGGATGAATTACAGTTGTGATATAAGATACATTTGCATTGTTAAAAATGTTTCAAATACAGTAGTTTTCTGGTTAAAGTAACTTCATCAGGATTTTCCTGTTTATAGTTGTAAAGACAAGTCTAACATTTTTAATAATTAATTTATATTTTATGTCACAACTGTTTTCATTCATTCTCTATCTAAAATGAATCAACTATTCTTTGAAATAAATTTCAATGTGTATCACACTAAAACGAATTGAGCCGATAAATGCATTTTTATTTTTGTATTTACGGACTTAAAAATGTAATAACGTATTCCTACCACAAGGTGGTAGTGTTTAACAAGATATCATTTAATTAATTCTATTCATGTTCTTTCTTTTCCAAACTCGACGCGGAGTCCAAACAGTTTCATAAGTTATTCATTTGTTTATTTATTTCACATTTTTTTACTATTGTAAACATGGTCATCTGTAAAGGCTAATTTGAGTTTAACCTTTGACCCGAGCTGATCTTTGGTTTCCTTTTCAAACCGTAGACAAACCCTTTGAAGAAAACTGAGATTGTAAGAACAAGATAAAACCCTGCGGACAGAGGCTTTTTGTGCCGAAAAGGGAAAAGTTGCATATTAAACTAAAAAAAAATTGCAAAAACAATAGCTGTGAAGCTAGGTATTTATTTATTTATTTATTTTTTGCATTTTTCCACTTATATCGATCTGAACAAAAAATATTGCAAAACCTGGCTGAACTGGTTATTTTGAACTTTTGGTTTACTTTCTGTGAGAGATCATGTCTGCAGACTGTAACTGATAATTTCGTTCAATAATCATTTGCAACAACAGGGATGAATATTCCAATAATTTTTTTAATGAACTTCTGATGATTTTGCCAATTCAGAGTAAAAAAAAAAGTGAAACTTTTTGAAAAGTTGATGGACGGATGGATGGATAGATGGATGGATAGATGGATGGATAGATGGATGGATAGATGGATAGATAGATGGATAGATAGATATTTTTTCTTTTCTTGGAATTCTAAGGGAAAAAAATCATAAAAGTTAGATCTCACAAATCTATCAAGTCGTGTTTTCTCTAGTTATTTTGTGGTCTTGAGAAAATAACATAAAAATATTTTATATTCAATGATGATTTTGTAAATACGTATTGTATGTTTACTTGAAACAAGTGTCTCAAAGATTACGCGGAACTTCTCGGTCTCCTAAAACTGATATTATCTTGATATGAATAAACTCTTCGATAGCTTCGCTCTACTTGGGAGAGGTTGACGTCACCCATTAAGTGAACGCCCAGACAAGTTCGTCTTGTGATTGGACAGTTCATGAAACGAAAGGGGTCTCTCGCTTGCTGATTGGTCGGAACACCTGTCAGTCTAGCGCCACACTACGCCTCTGGTCTCGCAGGTTGATGGAAAGAGTTGGTGCAGATGCAGTAGATGACGCGATCTAACTACTTCACCGTCTAACCGTGGACATTTGAACGTTTTCGTGAACTTTTTAAACGTTTATTAACTTTGCGGCAGTTTTCGCGTTTTACGGTTCGGGTAGCGTCTCCTTGGTAACAGAGTCAACTGTCCCTGCGAAGTTCCGATCAAGTGCTTGTCCGCGAGCCGTAAAATAAAAAAATAACGCTTCAGTTTGACCTTAAACTAACGGAACCGCCTTTGAGGTGCCAGAGGTCGAGCGTGGACAACTTCCCAACTATTTTCACGTATTTTTTCAAAACGTTTTCCTCCACGTTCCGCTCCAACTTTCTGCGGAAACTCGGGAGCAGCGCGAGACAATAGTGAGAGAGCGGGGGGAGCTCGTGGAGGCGGAGGAGGACCGATGCCTCGCGGGGGCTTTGTTCTCCCGCGGATATCCACGGATCGATCGGTGAATTGATCGCGGGGAGCATCATGGACGTGACCCTGTCGGAGCTGCTGGCCTCCTTCATGGAGTCTCCGCTGGTGGTGTGGGTGAGTGAGGAGGAGGTGGTGTTCACCTCCTCAGGTGTATCTGACTTAATCAGTCTAAACGACTTTTGTAATGTTTAAGTGTCTCATGTTAGCAAAATATCTAATGAACCCTTGAGTGAAACTTTCAGGAAACTAACTGGATGTACATCAGCTGACAAACTGCTTCAAGATGGCCGCCACAGCCAACAGACTTGTAAACACAAAAATGGAAATACAGTACAATCCAATCAGCTTTAAAGATATTGAGCTGGAATTTGGTGGGGTAGTAGCTGAGAGTCGCTCACAACAAACACTCTGATGTCAACCCTGTTTGTTAGCAATTAATAAATAAAAAGTTGACCCTTATTTGGTTAAGTTTTACATAAAGGTATGTTTGTGCTCAGAGTTTGTGTTGGGTGTCAGTCTCATCCACTACCACACCAAGTTTTAACTCGTTGTAGCTGGTTCATCTTCGATGTGCCTACCTGAAAGTCTGGGGTTCATGAGATATTTTGCTAACGGATAAAAATGAAGAGTGTTTATTTATTAAGTGTATTTGGCTGGAGCAGGGGAAAAGTTGTGATTTTAAAACATAGTTTGTTGCACATCAAGGTTTATTTCTTTCAAACTGAAGCAAACTTTGTTTGTTTTTATTTACATGATGCACTCCTCTTCATCACCTTAATTCCTGTTTGTTTGTTTTTTGGTTCAGCTCTGTTTTCCAGAAACAAGTACGCAGTTATAAAGCAAATAAAGTATTTTTTTTTACAAATCCCTCTTTTAGTTGTCTGACAATACAGATGCTGAAAGCACTGTTGTATTATTTTTAGTAGCTCAGTCTCAGTGAATGTGGCTCACGCCCCCACTGACTCAATGAGGACATTTTCAAAACTTGACTCATTTGTTTTTTTATTCTTCATTTCAAAAAGCTTCAAAATGATCTGTAGTTTGTTGAAACTAGGCGATTTATCACTTGGAAGTTTTGTTTAGGAGCGTGCTGGAATTTAAAAAGGAACCTTAAAGCTTTACAATGATGTCAAATGTTATACGTAGGGATTTCCTGGCAGGTAAAATGGTCATTTTTAAATGTATTGGAATTGTTCGATGACGTCTTCAGGTCATGGTGTTTCTGCCGTGTTTGTTGGTCTGTTTCTGATAAACTAGATGAACTTTAATGAAACGTGTAACTATTGAATGTACCTCTGCCACTGAGGAACAGTTGCCGAGTCGTGAATATGTTTATAGTTCAGATAATTTTACTCATATTCTGATGCAGTTTGTTGTGGTAGTAGCTGAGAGTCTTCTCCAACAGATACTCTTGAGGACTAATGCATCTCATGCAAAATGTCATTTATGAGATTCGACGAAAACGACCACAGCTCCATTCTTCAGCGAGTGATATGCAATCCTTCAAAGAGTACGTTTTACTTCTGCTTTTGTATTTTCTATACGTTTTGACAGTTTTGGTGAATAGTTTTGCTTTATGGTTTGCGTGAGTCCGTGAGAATTTACTGCCGACCGAATCGCGAACAGATCAACGTCCGTCAAGAAGTTATTAACCTCGTGGAACTTCCTGTCTCTCAGTGACCTCACGTCCTGTTGACCCGACCGGGTCAAGCAGCCTTTGGTAAACATGGACAAAACACAGAAGAAGCACAACTTTCTCCTGTTCTCCGCATGTTTTGTGAAATGACATCAGTTTTATCTCCAAATATAAATATAAAGTTTGTGTGAGGGAAATGAAGCCGGGCGTTCCTCTGAGCGCTCAGGAAAACCTCTGAGGAAAGTAAAGGTTTGCAGTATTTAACATGCTGCTGTGACATTTTCAATCTGTTATTTCACCCTCTGTAATTTGGTCTGAGTCGCAGCCAACGGAGAGAGTCAGCGGCTTTCTGCTTCAGCTACACGTTTTAGACCTTTTGAGGTTTTGTGCTCTCGAGTTATTCAAGCAGTCTTTAAATCCAGAATAATTTACTTTAAATAAGAGCTGCACCTCGTCTGTATTTGTCTGATTTGGGTTAAAAGACTACACTTGGTTTGTAGAACTAAAAAAATAAAAAATCATCTACAAGCAAATTACAAAACAAACTTTTTCCATTGATTTCTACTGAAGCAGCAGGTCGTGTTCGGATTTATCTTTACAGTAAAAACAGTGCAAAGTTAAAATCTTTATGCAACACCTCCTGAATTCTCTGTACGTTAAAGTTCAAGATGGCTGCCACAGCTTGTCAATCTTGCCCAACACAGAAGTGGCTCTAACGCAGGTAATTTGACAGATATTGAGTTAAATTTGTGGTAGATGCTGAGAGTCATTCAGATCACACAGTGTTTTCAAGTACAGTATTGATGAAAACAGCTAAAACTAATTATTCAACTTGATTTTAGTTGAACACTCGCACATGAAAGGGGCAGATCTTTATTTTATTTAGGTCTCGTCTTTCAGGCTTTGAAACGTTTTTGAATTTTAGCAGAGTTAATGACATTTCATGAATCACCTTGTTGGTGAAATATCACATTTTATGGCTGTTAAAGTGATTAATCTTTGGTATTTCTGGAATGCCCTATGACTTTAGGTGCTTTCTTTATGCTTGAACGGTTCCAATAGTTTGTCTTTTTATTGAAGCTGTTGATGAGATCAGGTTTGAAGTTATCTGTAGGATCATTTCAACTAACATGTCTTGCATTGCATTTAGTCAAATCTGCAGCAAGAGCATTTCCTAACTGCTTTGCTCATTGACGGGCAGCAAAAAGGGTTGACTTAATATATTTATAATGTTGTTTTTGGTTTATTTTTTTATATTTCCTACTTGAACAATTAGGATCTTTTAGAAAGTCTGAAGGACTTTCCCTCAAGATGATACATGGATCAAGACTTTTGCACATCTCTGTGGGGCTTTTGCACACCATAAAGTCTAAGCAAGCATCATAGTTTTGTTCTTAGCTTGTCTCAGATCAGAACTTCCTGTGAACCACCTTTAGTTCAAACTGACTGAGACGAAGCCACCGAGAAACATTTTTATTTCAGCGTTTCCTGTTTCTGTCTCCAGGTGAAGACGCTGGGCCCGCTGGGTTCACCTGACGACGTGGGCTCAGAGGAGCGGGTCAGCATGTACATGGAGCTGGTGGACGGCGTCTTCCTGCACAAGATCATGACACACATGTAAGTCTCAGAGTCTCGTTTTGATTCGGGTGAGTCAGTGAAAACGCTTCTGGTTTGTGTTTGTGAGTTAATCCTGTGTGTGTGTGTGTCTGCCGGAGTGTGACTGTGTGACCACATCCTACTTGCGACTTTCAGGTTGGAGATGTCAGAGCCAGATGTGCTGCATGAGGCTGCAGAAAGAAAAGCTGTAAAACAATCTTTGTTTTTCGTCAAAACTTAGACTAATTATAAAAACACGGTAATCCATGTTGAACTTCATGAGACGGAGCAACATAAGGATGGAAAATTAGTTCTGGTAATAAGATCGGAAATATGAATGGAATAAAAACATAAGGAGCCAAAACCTCTTTTGGCAAACCGTCATCCAGCACCTAGTAAATATATAATTTTGTGACACAGGTCACTATCAAGGTTTTAGAATCTGGAGCTCTGTTCTTTTTGGGAGTTGTACCTTGTGAGCCGAGCTTTTAAGGAGGTTCTGCTTCTGTTGTAAAAATCACTACAGAAGCTCTGAAACAGAAATCCTCATCTGTAAATCCACATAAAGCCTTCATCTTCCCATTCTGCAGGCCCAACTGAATAAAAACAGACCGAGACACAGTGGAAAAACGGTTCTGTGGTCAACAAAATCTATATTTGAAGTTCTTTATGAAAACCTAATTTAGAAAAAAAATCAATAACATCCGCCTCGATGTCAATGGGATTGTCAAAGCGGCTGCTTGATATTTCAATCCGACGCAATCGCAACACAGCACCATGTTACCATTTTAAATTATATTCTATAAATTTTTAAACGAGTAAAATAAAAGCGTCTGAGGCGATTGCGAGGTCAAAGCGACGTCTCTCTGGCCAATCAGTGCTCTGCAGTCTGCTGACATGAAATCTTCAGCTGTGCCTGTTTGGAACCTGCTCAGCCGAAGTTCCAAACAAGCCCAAGAGCCGAGCTGAAAGACGGTGGGACCACCAAAAGGAAAGAGTCTGAACCTGTGTCGAGTCAAGCCCGTGCCCCAAGTCTCCTAGACTCGGCTGCTAAGACCATATCAGGGTACGGCCCTGTAGGACCAAATCATGTTGGATTTTCAACAAATATTGATGAAGACTCATTGATCTGTTTTATAACACCTGGATGAATTCAGCAGTGTAAACTCCACCTTAATATAGAGCTGATTGTAACACGCACCTGACAGCAGTCACATTTCTGACTTTTTGAGAACTTTGTCCTTAACGCTGTCACTGTGTGGTTTGAAAACACCACCAAGACAAATGAAGACTCCTCAAAGAGTCTTCAAACTTGTTCTCACTGGGCTGAGGCTAGTTCAGGCTCAACATTGCAAAAAAATAAATACATAAATAAAATCCAACCCTGCAGTTACAGTCTCACTAAATTCTGTTTGCAACCAGCGAGCCGTGCAGCTGCATTTTGAGCAGGCAGTCTTTTATATATATAACTATACTCTTATTGAATCTACATGAAGATGGGTGGATTTAGACCTGTTTTTAGATATTTATTAGACCTGGACCTGTCACTGATCTATTGTGAGAGAAAATTTGTCTCACTTATTTTTTTAAACACGTTTACATTTCAATCGACAAGACTACAAATCTGCAGCACAAGTGAGGAAGCTGAAAACCCCATATGTCACAAGCTTTAGAGATTTCCTTGCAAATGCTGTTCATGAGTACGTCTGCAGCTGTCGCAGCCCAGTGAGATACCACCTTACAGTCTGCAGGGATGGATACCACTTACAGTCTGCAGGGATCGTCTGAGAGGACCAAAAACTGCATCTTCAGGACACACGGCAGCAACTCTGGAATAAAACCACCTCAACCTGAAACAGACTGGACCACATCATTACACACAAAACACAGCTTGTCTGCCAACTGAGCCATAAATAAGTAAAATACAACTAGAGAATTTGCATTTCCTGCAAAAATGCAGTGTGAATGCTTATTGAAGAACCTGTTGAAGACAGCTAAAATTAGCTAAAAAAAATATGCTGGAATGTGGCTGAAAATGAAGAAAGCAGAATTGGAAATTATCTTTAAAAAAGCAGAAATTTCCCTAAGCATAGTAGCTAAAGAAATGTAGAAAGAAGCTTAAATTTCCAAAAGGAAGTGGAGTGAGCACTATTGTGCCCACTAAGGCTGAAAGAGGCAGAAATTAGCACAGTAAAGTTGAAATTATCTGAGAAAAGTTGAAGTTTGCCAAAAACATCTGAATGGTAGCTAAGACAAGCAAAAAGAAGCTTAAATTACCAGAATGAAGTTGGTAGAACATGATTTTGCTGAATTAGGCTGAAAAAAGTTTAAATTATTCTAAAAAATGTGGAATTGGTTGATAAAGCTGAAATTAGCATAAAAACAGTACTAGCTGAATAATAGCAGAATTTAACAGAAATAAGCTGAAAGGAGCAGAACAAGATGGAACTAGCAGAAATAATTTTCAAGAAGTACAAACATATTGGACTGAGCTAAATAAAGCTTAAAGGAGCACAAAACTGTTGAAAAAAAATTGCTGAAAGTAGCTGAATTAAAAAAAATGCATAAAGAAGCTGAAAGAAGCTTGACTGGCTCTAAATGTGAAAGAAGTAGGAAGATGTTGTAAACATCAAAAGTTATGAAGGATGTAAAATGAGCTCAGTTCATTTTCAATGGGGAAGAAAATGGTGGAAAAGGCTAAATATCTCAAAAACCTAAAGTTTCACCAATACCAAAAGTCATAGCAGCGTTGTCCTGAAAGAGCTGAACGTTTTCATCTAAGAATTGTTGAAATAACATTTGAATTGTGGATGACAAAAAACATATGTAAGACAGATGGATCTCAGTAGTGTGAATGTTTCACGATAAAATACTCTGTTACTCATCTGTTGTACAAAGACGGACGATTTTATTAGCTTCTAAGTAAATGCTTCACTATAATCAGTAAATATTATGAGATTTTAAAAATCATTTTATGACAGAACACAGTTGGTCTTTAATAGTGAAACTAAATGTGAAACCTGAATGTCCTTCCATCCAGACGGACATGTGACCCCGATGAGTTGTTGTTGTCTGCGGAAACAATGATAATCAGACTATTGTTAAATGTAGTCCAGGCTGACTCTGGGGCTGATTAGGGCCTGATCAGGGGTTTGAGCGGGGTGAAAGTGGGTCACAGAGGAGGGGTCGTTCAGGACGGAAGAGGAATATTAAAGGAAATCCTCTCAGAGGCTGTTTGTGAATCAGTCAGTCAGAGAACCAGTCAGCTGTTAAATCAGTCCTCCGTTTTAAATTCCTTGTAAAAACGGAGCTGAAGCAGAAACACGAGAACAGCCTCACTGTTAATCAGAACATTTTACTGCTGAATAAAGTGATAATTAGGTGATGAACGAAGTGACAACTGTGGTAAAACAACTTAATGGAAAGAAAGACTCACAGCGAGGTGGATTTTAGTGAAAGTAACGCATTAATTACAAAAACACCTGCAGGGCTGAACTTAAACTCTTCAAAGAGACGGGAACAGATTTAATAAAAACAGGAAGCTGTGGCTGAGACAAAGCAGCAGGTGAGGACAAATATACCTTTTCTGAGACGTATGGATGTGAACGTTTTAAAATTACACCTGTCAAAGATTGAGTCCAAGATGACCTGTTGGTTACAACCGTTTCAGATGCAGCTCGTGTCCTCATCTGACCGTCACTCTGGAGGAACGTGAAGTTGTTTAAGAATCGTTAAAGAAAATTAAACTACTAATTTACAGCAAAAGCTGGAAGTTTGAACTCTAAAATGTTCTCGTTTGTTTTATTTACAGTTTTTCAACCTAACAAACTTCAGCAGTTTTAGTTTCTAAAGATGACAACAACGAAAAATAAGTGAAGAGTTTTCAGGAAAAAAAAAAAATAATAAAAATGTCTTAAAACAAATCTTGATTCCTTTAAGGCTTCAAGCTGTCACAGTGTGTAGATGTTTCTCTTCAGGGGAGGTCTTTGCAGGGTGAAACATGCCATGTTGAAGTTCTCGTCCTGATTCTTTCAGCCTTTCTTTCATTCAGCAGAGTAACTCTTGTTTGGGTCAAAACTTAACGACTGGAGAACAAAAACCTGAGTTTTGTTTCATTAAAAGAAGTTTGATCACGTTCATTCAGAGTCACAGTTGTGGAGTTCTCAGATGTTAAACAACTCGAGGGTCGAACTGACGTCATGACGGCTGCATTCGATCATGCAGACGAAGATGCACCCCCCGCTCCCCATGCTTTCACCCCCTTCATATGTAAATGAGTCCCAGGCTGACATGTGGGGATATAAATCCCCCTGCAGCACAATGGTCACCCCAGAACATTGGTGTGTCTGTGTGTGTGTGCGTGTAAACAACCATCTTTGTCCTAAATAAACCCAAACGTCAGTCTGAGTGCTCCTGTGGCGTGTGTTTATGTCTCCATAGCGACCCGAATCCCACCAATCAGAGGCTGAGCAAGAACATGGACAACGACGTGTCGCTGCGTCTTCACAACCTCACCGTTCTGACCCGACACATCAGGACTTACTACCAGGTACGAGTCGACGCCGTGCGCACAAACACACACGCACCCTGCGGCAGAGAAGCATAAATTATTAAAGATGGACAGATGCATTGATCTGTGAGCAGGAAGTGACAAACCGCTCGCATCACTGGAAACTCATGCAAATGTCAGGTTTTAGTTTACACACTCTCATCTTAAAACAAACTATTTAGAGGCACTATTTTTGGAAACTACCGTATTTTTCCGACCTGTAAGTCGCAACTTTTTGTCTAATTTTCATGCCCTGTGACTTATAGGGCGAAGCGACATATTTATGGATTTTTCCACTTTATTGGACATCATTGGACAAAGCGACTTATTGGGCAGAAAATACGGTAATGTTCATGTTTCCAAAGAAGAGCTTGTGTCCAGATGTTTAAGCTCATCCAAACTCAGAATTAAAACATCTAATGTTATACAGTATTTAATATTCTGAGAGTGCAGGTGTCTGACATTACCTCTGGATGGGCAGATGTTAAAATTCTATATGTTGCTCACTTTGGTGAACTTAACTAAAACTAGATGGATTACTACACGTTTTATTTAATAAATGTACTCAAATTTGGCTTTGACTCTTGAGTTTTACTACCAGCTGTGTTTCTTCTCAGGTCCTGCGTGTAAATTTTAGGATCTGATTACACTGCTGGAACTGAAATGATAATCAGTCCCTCCAGGATGTTGCAGCTAATAACGCAAATTCAACCAATCCCTACAAATTCTTGTCAGTCTGTAAAAACATGCTCGAGATTATATGGCTGCTTTCCTTTCACACAGCCTGGCTATGACCCGGCTGGAAGTTGTGATGATGAAAGGAGGAAATCCGTTCTTTAATGGAGGAAGTATTACAGGTCTGTCTTGAGAACGAGTCCTCATGACTCAATGAGACTAACCTGTATAAATAAAGGGTGAATTAATTTATCGCCTTTAATCTGAGACAATGCACCATATATTACCAACAGAGGCCTAAAAATATCCCAAATCACCTGATGGAGCACACAAAGCTTTCTTTACATTAACACCTTGATAAATTTAGTAAAATTGTTTGTTCTTGACATGTTAAAGAAACTAAATCTACAGAACATCCACTTTGATTTAAAAAAAGCTGCTGTAAATTCAGATATTTTAGGCTGCGACTACCGTGGCAGAAGTCCTCAAAATCCTGGAGGAACTGAATAATGACCAGATTAAAACATAATCTTCCTTTTTACACACACAGTCGTACACTCGTGCAATAATATAGATGCACTGATCAATTTAGAGCTGTAAAAAGATAATTAAATAGTCAAAAACAGTCCTGCCATTTTTCTGTATGTTCTTCTGCTCTTTGTCTTTTGTCCAACATGTCAGTGATCACATCTGTTCCTGACTGTGTGTGCGTTTGTGTGTGTGCGTGCGTATTTGTGTGTGTGCGTACTCTAAAGTGTGTCATTCTGGGCAGGGTGCAGTTAATCTGTCCTCCATGGTTAATCTTTGAGTGTGTGTGAACACCTTATTTTTATAACCTTAACTTAATGAGTTATAGAGTGTGTGTTAGTTTTGGATCAGCTGTAGGGACAAAACACACACACACTCTCTTCTGACTGTTCAAATGGGGTGTTGTGCTCTCCTAATTAGATGGAGTCCCAGCAGACGCTCAGACTGGTCTGGTCCCAGTTTCCCCAGTGACTGAGCACAACTCTGTGTGTGTATGTGGCGGGGGTGGGGGTGGGGGGGGGGGGGGGGGGGGGGGGGGGTAACCTGAGACCATCGCTCTGAACACAGTTTACACTGTTCACACTTGCTGTGTTTCTGTCTATACATTAGATGAATTATTGATTAACTGAGTTTATCAATCAAACAGTTGATTGCTGACATAAAAAGCCGTGGCTCTTTTCTTTTTTTTTATTTAAGGCTGAGGAAAAGACTTCACCGGATACAAATCTGATTCTGCACGACTTTATGTGAGCGTGTGAAACTCTGCGAAACACATTTTTATTGTTGTTCAGTAACTTAAGCAGAACTCCTCCTTTCCTCACCCCGTTTCTCCTCTCCTTTCACCCCTCCTTGGTTACCATGGAAACGCCAGAACAAAGCCCCGAGCCTTTATGGGATGTTTTGAACTCCGTATCCTCTGTCCCACTTCGTGCTCTCACAAACACGCAGGCCGGCCTGTAGGTGCACGAGCGTGTGTGTATGTGTGTGTAAGTGTGTGTAAGTGTGCCGTCATCTCAGAAAGATTTTCACGTGTAAAGCTGAACGACCGGTGGAGGAAGTAATAACTCTCAACCTCACGACGTAGTTTTCTGTTTCCCAACTGGTCTCACACAAACTGGTTTTTGTCAGCGAGAAGTCACAAAAACTTTGGAGGTAAAACATTTTATAATCATTGTAGAATCAAACCACAACTTTTATTGATTCTAAAGAGTTTTAGCTCTTTGCGTCGCTGCCCACCCCACACCAACAGTCTTTGACAGCAAAAGGATAAATGTATTTATTTACATTTTCATTTTATTGGGGGCTGCCTAGAAATGCAGCCACCTATTATTATCCACCTGACCAGGGTTTCTTAACTTTATATCTCAACTCTTCCATCAACTTTAAAGCATCCCAAACCACAACGTGTACCCCCACAAATCTTATATCAAAACGGCCGAATCGACACAGTGGTGTGTGCTATTACTTTTATTGTCATTTCGAGTTACCATGGCGATGTAATTTGCAAACGACATCATTTTTCTCATTGAAAATGCCTGATGGAACGCTAAACTGGCCGCCACGCACGTACTCGTCAGAGTTTCTCCAGGAACTTTCTAGTTTACGACATTCCTTGCATTGCCAGTCCTGCACCAATCAATCAGTCAATCAATCAAACTTTATTTATAGAGCACTTTCCAGCAGCCAAAAGGTGAACAAAGTGCTGCACGATACAGAAGTTAAAAGCAAACAAGAAAAAAAAAAAGACGGTTGAAAATTTTAAGCAAACAATTAAAACATAGCGAGATTGCCTAAGAACTACTAGGTATTAAAAGCCTGCCTGAATAAAAAGTTTTAAGATTAGACATAAAATGCTCCATATTTGTGATGGAACCAAGTAGTCAAGCGTAGACAAACTGATGAATATGGTTAAATATTTAGTAATTAAATACTACTAATATTTCCTTCAGGATTTTGCAGATGCTGATTGGTTGGTTGATTGATTTTTCATATATCCAATATGTGCAGGAATGTCCAATCCTGGTCCTCGGTGGCCACTACCCTGCATGTTTTAGATGTTCCTCTGCTCCAACACACCTGATCTGACTCAGTGGGTGATTACCAGCAGGGTAGTGGCCCCCCAGGACCAGGACTGGACACCCCTGGGTCAGTATTTTTAACTTTTTTTTCCCCTCACTTCTATAATTTTTGGTCATGTTTTGCTCAAATGGGCATGTGATCTAGTTCTTCTGGACTGCAACATGTAACTGATAAAAAAATTCTTGAAAAATCATATACGTACTTTTCTGCAGCTTTATGTGTTGTAGGCCCATTCAGTCTTACTATAATAAGAAATTTTAATAAAATGTAAAATCTTCAGTTGTACTTTGAAGACAAGTCTAGTTTTCTTCAGCCACTGCACAAAAAGGATTACAGAGGAAAGATTAGAGCCCATTTAAAGTAAGAAAGTTCTGGAAACACCAAATTGTGAAGCTTAGCTGAAGTCAGATATTTCTGCTTCCACCAGTTTATTGATCTTGGATTAGAAGTGTAAGCCCACTGTATTAGTAGGCCATGGATTTAGGCCTCGTGCGTCTAAATGGGTCAGTGTAGTTGTCTCTATTGATCTCTTGTCAGATTCAAGTGTTCGATCCTGCTGGTGATGATGTTTCAGGAGATTATCCATTGACACGAGCTGGCACTAATACTGGTACACACCCACACACGACGAAAAGTTCCTGAAACCTGGAAGTTGAAGCTGAAGGGGGAACAGTGGTCCCTGTAGGCTGGTTCTTGATGTAAACAAATAGGAAAATAAATTAATTCACCCCAAATATTTGTTTAAACGCTGAATTTACATTGTTCTTACCTTGCTGCTTAATGCTCAAATATTTATTTTCATAACACATTTAGCTATAATTATTTTGTGCTTAAAGGAAAAGTCATGTGACATCGATTATTGTGCAGACTCTGGTTCCACAAATGCAACATGGCAGTGCCCATAAACAGGAAATTATGGATTACATTTTGAGCTGTTTTTTGACCCGTGTAAAAAGAACTTTAGATGTTTTAACCTGGTCTTTGGTGACTAATCAGCTGTAGCTTGCAGGATGGTTTTTAGTTTATAGTTTGTGTAGTGTTTTTTTTTTTTTTTTTTTTTTTGTGATGACAAGTGAAAGCTTGTTGGCGAAGCTTCCAGACTGATGGTGCGTTTCAGCAACCTTACTCTGCTTTGAAGACATCTGCTAGGCAGCTCACATATTTTATTCACACTCTGTGTGTGTATGTTTGTGCATGTGTGTGTGTGTGGCTATCGCATTGCTGCTTTGTGTTTGGACCATGGTAACTGTATCTGGTAAAGTCACTGATGTGAAGCTGTTGTAGCTGCAGTAAGTCGATGCTTCGGCAGACGAGCCTCTTCAGCTCATTGTGAAACCAGCATATAATCTGCTGTTGGTCTAATCAGGAGGTTTTTGTTTATTCCACCGTGTGTGGTGCAGGTGTGTGTGTGTGCTTTTTACTGTTATTACAGCCTGCCCTTTCCTGCTGATTGTCGCTTTCCTATTCCCACAACATCCAGGACCCCCCCGCCCACACACACACTCACACTCACACACACACACACTGCTCCTCTGACAGTCACATCAACCTGCCTCCCCTCTGCACCAAACATCTTCCTATGTGACCTTACTCCCCTGCCTTGTTGTCTCGCCTCCGAACAGCATGTGTTGTTTTGCTCTGCTGACTCTTGACATGTGTCAGCTGCTAAAATCCTCTTTGATTTAAAGTATTTTTATTCTTTTTAAAGTTTGTGCATAAAAGCTGTGTGGAGAAACAGGAGAGGATATTCTGGAATGGAAAGCTTTCCCTCCTAGCTGGCCGTTTCTTTCCTGGACACACTCTGTCGACAGCAGTAGGGTGTTTCCTGTTGGCCACTTGTCTACACACACACGCTCACACTGTCTGGGTCAGTCGATTCATTTCGACAAAAGGTATTCTGATCAAAGTTGACTTGCAGGAGGCGGATGATTCTACTTTCACACCCACTTGTAAATGGTGCGATCATAAACGGGAGAAGCCACTCGTTCAAACATTCTTTAGAGCTCCGATCTTTTTTTTAACCCCTTCTACGGTCTTGAGAAAAACTTTCACTACAACCCTAATTTATTTTATTTTCTACTACTAAGAAAAAAAAAAAACATTACTCTGAATAAATTCTAGCTGTTGTTTGTATGAAATATCGAACAAACTATTGACCAAATCAAGGAAAAGTTAGTTTCTGCTTTTATTACAGTGGAAAATAATTAAAAAAATCCTAATCTGAGTCATATTCTCCAGCCAGAATATGAACGTTAAAAAATTATTGGTGATGATTAGAATTAGACATTAATAGCAAATCAAGAACAAAAAATGAATAACGATGGAGAGAAAGAAGGAAAGGCCGAACGATTCTTAAAAGTTTCAGGGGTTGTTCTTTTTCTGAGTTTTAATTTAGAATGACTCACACAACCAAATGTTTTTCTCAAAAGTGATGGTTTCAAATGTCATTTAAATAGTCTTGGTGTTCTTGCAGTGTTTTCACATACGGCATAAAATGCTCATTTATCATTCTAACATTTAGACTTTGTTTACTCTTTTTTTTTTTTTCCCACCATGCTAACCCTGAACGTCTGTCCTGCAGGAAACTCTGCAGCAGTTAATTGTCATGCCCCTTCCCAACATTCTCCACATCGCCAAGGATCCAATATCCGGTAACACACTTACCTACACAACAGACACAAGAACATATGTTTTTCTGTCACAGACACTTGATTGTAACTTCAGAATCAGTAGGTATTTCTCAAACAGATTTATACTTTTATATAAAATTATTTCAATTTCTTATTGCAACCCTGAACTATTTGTGTGATGCTAAGAAGATTTAATTGAGGTACTGTATTTTTTGCTGTATAAGTCACTTTTTTGCATAATTTACATGCCCTGTGACTTGTATGCAGAAGCGACGTATTTATAGATTTTTTCCCCCCATATTTAAACCAATTTTTGGCTGAGATATAACCGTTTTCATTCATTCTGACTGAAAATATTGAACACTACCATTTTTAGCTGCTAGATGGCAGTCAAGTAGTATGGCATGCCGTTGTATCGTGTAATAGATAAAAGTGGCTATTAATGACACAATTGGCTTGCCATAGCCTGCCACCTTCGTTCTGCACGCTTGAAATAACTGTCAAATCAGCTTCATTTCACTGCACCGCCCCGGTGAAATGCAGCTAATTTGACCATTGAAGTACATTTATTAAGTAGAAGTTCAATTAAGACACAGCCGAGCAAACAAATAATTGTTTTTAAGTGTTAAATTCTTGTTAAAGTCCTCCTATGCATGCTTCCGATTTTGGCACAGCACTGGCCCACATTTCTAGGTTGTCAGTGGTGATGCATAATAGATGCGATTTATATGGCCAAGTGACATTTTTATGGATTTTTTTCCAATTTATTAGACATATTTGGACTGATATGCGACTTATACGGTGGTGTGACGTTTACGGCGGAAAATACGGTAGAAATTCTTATTCCTTAAAAATTATTTCCAGGCAGCAAGACGTACTTAGTGATTTTTTTTTTTAATTTTTTATTTTTAAGTGGATCTTAATCAATAGTTTCTTGGACTCTGAGTTTTTCTTAGAGCTTTGGCTGCTTCATTACTTCAGTTCTTGTACCTGATTATTTTCAGAGGAATGTTTCTCCTTGCCTGAGGTGTGCTGCACGCAGCCCCCACAAACTATCTGGAGGCGTTTGAGCCTTTCCCCTGTTGAGACTTTTCATGTTCAGCTTTGAATAGTCTGTTGTGGCTGATATTCATCATTATCCTGTCCTTTGTTTGTCCTCAGCGAAAAGCATGGAAGAACTGAAAAGACTTTTGTTGCTGATCCTCGGTTGTGCTGTGCAGGTAACACACACACACACAGCTTATCCCAGGAAATGTTTCTCTTTAGTTTTGCATGTCTGAGCACAAGTCTCGATTGTGGCCAGCGACAAGGCGCAGGGTGGGACTGGGTGTGGGTTGGGCTTCAGGATTTAAATAAACGAATCAGTGATTTGCTGCAGGAATCAGTCGTCAGGATTATCAGCTGAAGTGTCATTCTCAAAGACGCTGAAAGAGGTTAATGTATGAATCTGTTGAAGTTGGTTCTGAGTGACTGAAGGTAATAAAAGCCAAATGTGGTGTGTCGGAGATAAACAAAAATAGATTATATTCAGGTGGGAGTGGGAGACACTGGTGGTTTCTGTTTGTTTTCAGTCTTTTCCACCTCTCCTGTTGCAGCAGAGCTTTTTTCATCTTATCTTTTGTTCCTTCCTTCCTTCCCAAGTTCCTAATTTGTCTCCCACTCTACCTTCTCTTTGTCTTTCCGCACTGGTTCGACTGGTTTCAGGAAAGAGGAAGGCCAAAAGGGTAGCGATGAATGGGATGGCCGAGGGAGGGGGGTGTGGGACGCACAAGAAAATTGTGTTTATTTTGTACAAAATAACTCTTTGTTCAGACCAATATGCACGTTCCCAACAATCTTCAGTTTTGCATCCAACCACATTTCCTCCTGTTTCTCTGACGCACACAAAATAAAAACACCACCAGCGTGCAGTTTGTCATGTTTTCACTTCTGTGTGTTTGCTCAGTGTGAGCGAAAAGAGGAGATGATCGAGAAGATCAAACTGCTGGACATTGAGACCCAGGCTGCCATCGTGTCTCACATCCAGGAGGTCGGTTCAGAAGAATGATGCTTCTTCAAAGTTACAGAGAATAACC
>JARVLU010000624.1:18861018-18878611 GCA_031762415.1 Simpsonichthys santanae | reverse complement strand
AATAACCCCGACTCTGTTTTTCATCAAACACGCCACAAACTGTTAACCACACGCAAATGTCCACACTTCCATTGTGCAAGGTGTAAACAAGAAAACAATGTTCAAGTAGTGTAAAGAACAGTTTTTAATGAAATATAACATAACCAGAGACACATTTATTCAGGTCTGCGTTGAGTATTTAACGTTTCAAAGACACAAAATTCAATAAAATTACTTGGATTAAGTTTAAGTTGGCTTTAAAACATTTAACTAATACACTACAAAAAGACAATTTTTATTTCAGCTCCAACTTAAGTTTAAAGTAACAGAAGCTGGTTGGATGAAAATAGTCAAGGGTCATGACCTGACTTCACCTTGTTGTTTGGTTGAATGTTATTTGTTATCAGTATGTTTTGTGCGTCCATTTCTGTTTGCAGGTAACTCACAACCAGCTGAACGTTCTCGACCTGTCCTGGCTGGAGGAAGGAGCGGAGCTCGGTCCGGAAGAGATGGAGCCCCTGTCCCGTAATATGGCAGTGTCGCTACGGCAACTCATCGACCAGCGAGACAAAGCTACTGAGGTACGGAGAGATGATCATGGCAACCTCCGTCAGTCTTACACCGCTGTTCAGATCTTTTATTATTCCTGTGTACACTTTGTGTACAATTATAAATTGTACACAATTATAAATAAGTTTATAATTATAAACTGCAAGTGAAAGATCTGATACTTTTCTTTCGCTCTGATGCTGTGAAGAAAATGATTAAGCAAATTATCAATAATTTGGAGTAAGAATATTCAGACAGCTCATTTTTATTTTTAAATACATAATTCCTCTGAAGAAGAAGTCGGATTAATTTTAGATTTTAAGTGGCACATGTTATGTCTGACCGGGTCAAGTTAAGTCAACACACTTGACTTCTTCTAAAACTTCATTTATTTTGGTTTATCAGAGTCAAAAACACTGTGAAATGTTTTCGATTTACCGTTTGTTCATCCATGCTTTTATTCTCAACCATAAAAGCTGACAATGCAGTTCTCTTAATAGCTGTCCCACATTAAGATGCGCTTCATACACCAAAGCGTCTCTGCAGTCTCTTGGCTCATGTTCGATGCTGCTCGGCATCTTGTTCCAACTTAAGAAGTCGTGCACAGTGAGCTGTAACTCAGAGGAAAACTGCCGTTCTCAGATTGTTCTACTCCTTTGACCAACACAAATCAGACTCATTTTATATATTTGTTACCTAATTTAATTTATCTTTCATCTGATGCATCAACTCAAACCGTTTGACTCAGATTAACTATTATCTTTAAGTTATCCAGTTATTGTTAGTCCAGCTGCTGTAAGATAATGCATTTGAGCCTCATAATAAAGTGCATTTAGTTTGTTGTGCAGTAAATAATGGATTAGTTTATGATGTTCCAAATATTTTTTACTTTATATGGCATCTTATTATCCTAAGTTTTCATAGATTTTCATCTGGCAGTAGAACATGAACATGTAATTTTCATTTATATAAAGAATACAGCCACCCTGCCTTCCAGGTGATTGTGGATCTGACCCAAGAGAGGGACTATTTATCCAGTCAGCAGCCCCAGGAAGTCTGCAGGAACCTGGGGGTGAGCAGCTCAGAGCGCAGGAAGAGCTTTGAAGACGTGGGAGTGCACAACGGAGAAACGCCATCGGCAGGACTGACCAAGGAAGAGAAGCAGCATCTGTCTGTGGAGCTTGCTGATGTCAAGGCCAAGCTCCGCAGATACAGACAAGAACTGTGAGTCCATCAGTCACAGAGAACTAAAAAGACAAAACATTGAGAAGTTTCAAACCAAAGACACCAGATCCTCTAAGACCTGTTCGATGTTACGTTTGAGATTCACAGCTAAAGAAACGTCCAGAGATAACAAAGCAGCAGTTCTCACACACTTTAAGTCCTTGGATTCCAGGAAGTTTGAATGAATATTGTTTGTTTCAGAGCTGCAATTTGGTGATAAACAGCAGCTGGAAGTCATTATACAGTTGTCTCACCTTATTCTGCTGTCTGGTGCTGATAAATGTGCAGTTTAATCTCATCAAGGATCCTCGTTTCTGAAGGATTACTAAAAACTTTCACACGGCTAAAAAAGTTCTGGACAATTTAATCATACATGTACCATAAAATATTCATGAAAACCAGTTTACTTTGTGTATTTGTTGCCAAATCAGATGTTGAGATTGATTTTATTCCGATTAATGTGGAAATCTATAAATTCAATAAATTTGTGTGTTTGCAGGGAAGAGAAAACTGAACAGCTTATGGATTCAAAGCATGAAGTGGAGCGACTGGATCAGGAGTTACAGAGAGTAAAACAAGAGGCAAGTTCATATTTTAGACGTTAGTTTCACATCTGGATAAAGAGACTGTTGCTAAAAACGAACATTTTCATATAAAACTAACAAATATACAACATTGTGTAAACAAAGTTTAAAAGTTTAGATGTTTCTCTTCAGCAGCTTCGGTTTAAGATGAATAAAACATGCTGTTTATCAGAAACTAATTTTATTAAAATAATAAAACACACGAAAAATAATTTCCACACATTTAACGCTCAAGTATGTTTCAACCATGTTTTAAATTATCTTAGCACATTTATTATTTTAATAAAGAAATAAAGCCAGTGATGCATCATGATGATGATGACGATGTGTGTGGTTCAGAACCAGTCTCTGTCCTGTGAGGCCCGGTCGGTCCGAGTGTACCGGGACGAGGTGGACTCTCTGAGGGAGCGAGCGTCTCGAGTCGATCGGCTAGAGGCAGAACTTGTCAGATGTAAAGAGAAGCTCAACGACGTGCACTTCTACAAGACCAGAGTGGAGGTACCAACAGATCTTTAGTGTGATGTTCCCAAACTTACCAGATTGTATGTGAAACTGTATCTACACACACAAATGAACACACTTCATACAACATCACACCATCTGTCAGCACAACCTGTCACCCAACAATCTGACTCCAGGGCTCATCTGTGCAGCTGCTTTTAGGAGACCTGATACTGTTTCAGTTCTGATTGTTGTACAGTAAGTTACTCCACTATCTAATAAAAAACAGCCCCGATGATCTGACCGACAAATCAGCATCGCTAAATAAATCCTGACTCACTGAGCAGCTGCTTCTGACGGTCCGGTCGATGAATCTTTGTTTCTGTGGTCCTTCAGGAGCTTCGCGAGGACAACGTGACTCTGCTGGAGACGAAGGTGTTGTTGGAGGAGCAGCTGTCCGCCTCCAGAGGGCGCTGTGATAAACTGCACACACTGGAGAAAGACAACCTGTTGCTGCGATCTAAGATCAACGACCTGGAGATGGTACAACATCACACTGAGTGTTTTCTAGAAGTTTAAAAAAGATCAGACTAAAAACACTTCAATCTAAACTGAAGTCTGAAAAATGTATCAGTGCACTGTAAATAAATATCAAATGATGCCATTTTACCACCAGATTTAACGATGATTACAAAAAGTACATGTCACCTTTTCAGCCTTAATTCAAACCAAAACACCAAATCAGACTTTGTCGTGCAGCTACAGCTTTCCACTTCCTGAAAGCTGCTTTTAAATGTCTGCGTTCATTTTCATTCAGGTGAATCTGAAATGTTTGTGTCTGAATGTTTCAGGTCACTGAACGTTGGATTTTTCATAAACGGTCCATTTGCAGATGTCCCGCACATCAAACAGGATGTGCAAGTATTTGCTAATAGAAAACTGAAGATTCAGTTGGATCAGTAGTTAAAGAAGCACTTGGAGCTTATTTTATTGTCGTCACCTTAAAGCAGCTCAGTTGTGTGATCGTTGTTACAAACACAAACAGGGTGCGCGTGTTTGTGTTGCTCAGGAGCGAGACAACGAGCGCCGGAGGCTGGAGGAGCTGGTGGAGGAGAACATGCTGCTGGAGATTGGACAGAAACAGAGCATGAACGAGTCTGCTCATCTGGGCTGGGAGCTGGAGCAGCTCGCGAAAAACCACGACAACACCAACACAGAGAGTACGACCCCCAACACCCCCGTCTCTTACTGGAAGTCACCGTCGAGTTCTAACTGGAAACTTTCTGTTCCACAGCTCGCAAGTCTTTGGTCCACGAGCTCAACGAGTGCGTTTCCAGTCGAGTTCTGAAGCTGGAGAAGGAGAACCGGGAGCTGCAGGCCTCCATAGAGAGACTGAAAGAGGAGAACCACGTTCTGCAGGAGCAGCAGCTCCACACTCAAGAGCTGGACAGGGAGAACCAGAGTCTCAGCAACAAGGTAAAGACAAACGTCAAATATATATATGCAGTATCTGGAGATGGAAAAGTTCTATCTTTGCATGTGCTTGTTAGCTGGAGCGTCTGCAGGGATTGTTGGACCAGGAGCGACTGACCAACCAGGACATGGAGTCTCTGGGGGAGGAGCTACTGAAGGAGAAACAGAGTCTGGAGCGAGAGATGCACACTCTGCGCGCCGCGAAGGATCGGCAGGTACTTCAAACACGACAGGTACACAGGACGTCGGAGTACATCCACCGTGACACCCCGTTCTCCTCATCAGATCTCAGAGCTGGAGAGTGAGAAGCAGCACTTGTCAGAGGAGGTGGCGTCCCTGCAGGAGCGCGCTCAGTCCAACAGCGAGGCGCGAGTACGCGAGGTGGAAGTGAAGAACCGGCTGCTGCACCAGAGCATCACAGACACCAGCTCCCGCTTGGCCAGCTTGGAGACGCAACTCAAAGTCGTTAGTGAGGAGGCAGAAAGGCTGAGGGACAGAGCGGGGCGCTGTGAGGAGGCGGAGAGGGAGGTGGCCCGGCTGGAGAGGAGCAGGGACGCTCTGAACAGAGAGGTGACCAACAGAACAACGAGTCTGACTCTCATGAGCTTTTAATTAGAATGGATCTGATTCTTTTTAGTTTTTTCTTATTTGCCTCCAGGTTGCATCTCTGCGTGCATGCAGTGAGCACTCAGAGGTTCTGGAAAAGCAGGTGACCTCCTTCGAGCAGGAGGTGCACAAGCTCAAGAGGGATAATGAGGAGGCTCAGCAGGAACTGCAGCGTCTGGCCAAACGTGAGGCAGAAAACGACCTGCTGTCCAAGGAAAACCTGGAGCTCCGCTGCTCCATGGAAAACCTTCGCTCCTCATCTGCTCGCCTGCCAACACTGCAGGAGGAGCTTCAGGAGGTGCAGAGGGAGACTCAGGAACTGCACAGGAGGCTGGAAGAGGCCAAGGAAGAAGTGCAGGGAGAGAAGAAGAGAGCCGAGAGGCTGGAAGTGAACCTGTCTGCTCTGAACCAGGAGAAGCATCATTTAGAGGAGGAGCTGGAGAGGAGTAAAGAGGAGCGTGGGGACATGGAGGGAAAGATGAGGGAGACACAAAGCCGAGAGGAGGAACTGAGGAGGGAAGTAAAGGAACTAAAGGATGAACGAAGAAGAAGAGAAGAAGGAGACGAGGAGAAGAAGAAGCTCCAGCTGGATCTGGAGCAATCTGAGAAGAACAGGAAGCAGCTGGAGAAGGAGAGCTGGAGGATCCGAACGCTGCTGGAGACCAAAGAGTCCGAGCTGGAGGACAAATTCAGCAGATTGACTACGGCCGTGAAGGAGAGGGAGTCTCTGAGGAAGGAGGTGGAAAGGTTGAAGGAGGTGTCTGTCAAGGCAAAGGAGCTGGAGCGCGAGAACAAAGAGCTGCAGAAACAAGCGACCATCGACAAGAGAACTCTGGCAACTCTGAGAGAGGTGAGACGACGAAGGAGCTGAGTCTGCGCTCGATTTCAGATGAAACTGTTCTTCACAAAACGTGAAGAGTGTTGTGTCATGGTGGTTTTCTTCTCTGTTCAGGAGCTGGTGTCTGAGAAGCTGAGCGTTCAGCAGCAACGTGTCGACCTGGAAAGACTAAACGAAGAGCTGGAGAGAATCGGACTGAACCGAGAGAAACTGCTGCAGCGGGAGCACACGCTGGAGGACAGGTGACTTCTTCTGCTCAAAATCTGTTTACGTCCAAGGGTTTTTAATTATTAATCTCTTTTATCGTGGGCACATCAGCAGGTACAAACTGCTGGAGTCACGGCTTGAAGAAACGGTCCAACAGACGATGAAGATAAAGGAAGAGAAAATCACAGGTTTGGAAAAGAAACTAGAAGAGAGCAGCACGCTCAGCGCCGCTCTGCAAAGCGAGCTGACCACGGTACGAATAGACAAATGTTTTGCAAAACCCTTTTCAGATAAAGGTGGTAAATCTGTGTTTTTGTGTTTGCAGCTTCGTCAGACGGTTTCTGCTCTGCGTCAGCAACAGGAGGCGGGAGGAGACGCTCCGCAGCGCTCTGGCAGCGACCGCAGTGCCACGGCTGAACTGCTGCGGATCAAAGATCACCTCATAGACGTAGAAAAGAACGTGAGGCTTATCCTGACTAAAACACTCCGTTCACACATTAACTTGAGCTAATTTCCTTGACTTTGTGTATTTTTTGCAGAATGCTTCCCTGCACACAGAGAGCAGTTTATTAAAAGAGCAGCTCAAACAGCTGGAGAACCAAAACACGTCTCTCAACAGCCAGATGGCAGCGCTGCAGCGGCACGCGACCACGCTGCAGGAGCAGAATTCATCTTTACACACACAGACGGCAAAACTGCAGGTGCTGCTCAGTGCATCTCCGACAGACACTGTTTAAATTCAGGTGCGGTTGTTTTTTACTCATCGTGCTGTGTCTCAGGTGGAGAACTCCACCATCTCCTCCCAGAGTGCCTCTCTCATGGCCCAGAATGCTGTGCTGCAAGGCCAGGTCACTGCCTTGGAGACGGAGGTCGAGTCGTGGCAGCGGCAGCGCGACGAGGCGTGGCGAGCCCGAGAGAGCATGCTCAGCGACCACGAGCGCCTGCTGAGCGTTCACGAGAGGCAAGCGCAGGAGTACGAGCAGCTCATCAGTCAGCACGCGGCGCTGAAGGGCAAACAGAGGGCGCTGGAGAGCGAGCACCGAGCGCTGCACACCAAGTACGGGAATCAAACCACAGCAGTGGTGCACGTTAAAGTTTACCGTTTTCTGTCTCGCACGTCTTCAGAAACACCTTTAAAAAAGTTCAGCATTTCCTCCAAATGGTTTTTCTTCAAACCTGCTGAAGTGGAAATATTCAGAATCATCTCACCACCTCCGAACACATGAAAACACACCTGAGAGCTTTGTGCTGGCTTCAGTTACAGACGTTTCATGTCCTCCTGCAGGTACTGCGCACTGCGGCAGTTAAAGGAGAAGTGGGAGGAGCAAGAGGGGCGTGGTCAGAAAGAAAAGGAGGAGCTAAACCAGGAGGTCCAGAAGAATAGACTCTTACAGCAGGAGAATTTGCAGCTAAAATCAGAAGTGGACAGGTACCGTGTCAAAACACTGATCCTGAAACTGATTTTTAAACACTATAGAACCGATCAGTTTGAAGTTCTGATCTATTACTAGAGAAATGTGTGATGACTGATGTTTCGTGTAACTTCCTCAGGCTCACCCTGAGCCAGTCGCAGCACTCTGAGCAGAACGAGGGGCTCCATCAGCGCATTAACGAACTGAAGAGCTCGTTAGGATCAGCTCAGCTGGATGCGAGTCAGTGGGTGGCACGGTACGATTCTCTAATGGAGCAGCACCAGAACCTGGACCTCACCATGACCAAACTGGACAACCACTGTGAGGTAAACGCGACCCCTGTTCTTAAACATCTGGAGCACGGGAAAGTTTGCCCTTAAAACGTGTGTTTGGGTGTGTTTAGCTGCTGAGTCGATTAAAAGGGAACCTGGAGGAGGAGAACCACCATCTCCTGAGTCAGATCAACCTGCTGAGTCAACAGAACCACACACTGCTGGAGAGGAGCATGGAGAGCAAAGAGCTGTACCTCCAGGAGCACAAGTTATACATGTAACGACACGCAGTTCAACACCTGAACGACAACTGAAACCACAAACAGCAGCACACCTGTTCTCAAAACAGATGTTGAAACTAAATATAAACGGCTCTGGTTTTGTCTCTGCCTCTGTTTAGTGATAAGCTGAGTTCTCTTCGTCGACAAAAAGAGAAACTAGAAGAAAAAATCATGGACCAGTACAAGTTCTATGACCCCACGCCTAAAAAGTAAGACCCTTTTCTAAAACTAAAGCTTCTTTTTACAGTTTAACACAAACAGATGTTCATGTTTCAGAAATGAGCCTCTGTAAAAGTCAGGACGTTTCTTTTAGCGTTGCCTGTTAGAAGAGGAAACCAGTGAATCTGCAGGTCTGAACATTTGATGTTTGTTTCCAGGAGGAGTCAGTGGTCCGGAGCCAAAGCTTTGGCCAAACTGATCAAACCCCGAAAGGAGAGCAGCCGAGAGCGAGGAGGCGACAAGGAGGCCGATAAAGTCAGAGAAAGAACGAAGAGCGCTCCGGACATCCCACTGCCCGCCACGCCCACTCTGCTGCCGCCGGAGACTCCGCCCCCTGTTCCTCATCGCACAGGAAGTGACTCCTACAGTAAACATAGCAGCAACGGCACCAGCCCCAGCCTGGGACCACAGAGTCCAGCTCTGACCCCGATCAGAGGTAAGTGCACGTGGCAGCACAGAAACAGACCACAGGACGTCTGCAGGAGGCTCTTTTACATTTCTTTTGTTTAATGCAGAAATAAAAACTTAAAATAACTTTTTAATTCTTTGAACCAAATAAATGGTTATTTATTGAGCTGCAGCTCCAAGACAGTCCAGTAGAGGGCGTCGTTGATCTTCAGATATGAGCCAAAATACATTCACTAAACGTGTTTAAATTCAAATTTTTATTAGTAAACTTTAAATCTACCATTACCTAATTTAGATATTTTACTAACTCAGATTTTCTGGTTTAAAATATTTCTAATTTTGCACACATAATGTAAAAAAAGAAATTCAGTGATTCTCAACTAACTTAGTGAAATATCTCACACACACCAGCCTACAACATAAAATGTCTTTTTCCAAAATACAAATATAGAAAACATTAAAAAGTTAAACCATCTCAGAAAACACCAGCAAAACTGTAGATGAGAAACCCGTTGGTCAAAATGCTGCGGCTGTTTATTCTTTGAATGTTGTGATGTTTTTGTTTCGTTTTGTTTGTAGCTTCACTTTTTCAGTCATTAAACTCTGAACTCTTAATCTACACATCGTTTGACGCCACGTTTAGAGTTCCTCTGAGTTTGAAAATCATCTACAAGCCTCGTTGTGTAAAGAAGTGTGTAGTGATGAGTTTTATTAGTAAAAACAATCTGAGTTAGAGCAAATTTCCTGTTTTATAACCAGTTATCCTGCATTTCACTGGTCGGCATCCAACTCGTCGGGCTGCAGCGATGAAGCTGTTTGTCTTTGACTCTGTGTACATTTTAATATCATGGCCTCTGGCTTGAAAGTGTTTAGAAAGAAAACTGTCTGAAAAGTGGAAATCCTCTTCCAGCTGCACTGTCTGTGCAAATGTTGTGATGCAGCTCTGATATAAAAAAATATATATATTCTCCTTCCAAGCAGCCAGACTTTCTCTTAATATTTTAAAGTAATTTTAATGATTTTTGAAAAATCAAAAGTCCACTCAGTTTTAGTCCGATCTAAACTTTAAGAATCACCAAAACTCGTTCTTCATTTTCTGTGTTCATTTTCTATTTTTAGTTTGTCTTGAGGCTCAGCTCAACTCACACTCAGCCCAACAACTAAAACAAATTATCCTATCAATTATTTTCAGAACATCGATCAGAATGTTTTTATGGTAGGGAAACGGTTTAACAAAAAGTGAGGCGATGCTAACGTGTCAGTCAAATCATTTGGTGATTATATAAAAAGCAAAGATGCAAAGACTTCTTTATGTTCACCCCTGTAGATCACTTGCTTTGTTAAATCACGTCCTCTAAGATTTAAAATGAACAGTGTGGAGTCATTTTGTTTCTCTTCACAGCTCCAACTTATGTTTAGAAATGATGTCTAAATTAGTGCAGGAACCCCTCAGTACCACACAGCAGGATCAAAAAAAGTTTTTTTTTTTTTATCCTAACCCAAACTTGATTTTTGTTCCTCAAAGTGTGAACTCTTTTTGCCTAGAGGACAGATGCGTTTGTCTTTTCAGGAAACCAAACTCTCATCAGTTTAGGTGTCAGTCACTGCGAGAGGAACTTACAGCCTGATGAATGAAGACTAGTTTTTAACTGTGAGGTCCTCAAAGAAAGACGAGCTGAAACTAAGGACTGCATGTTTGCTTCAAAAACAACCTGGAGTTGACACATTCTTTCAAAGCCAAAATATGAAGCTGCTGAGTCCATTCTATGAATAAAACTTAATAAACGGGCTGCATCAGTGATGAGTCCAGATGTTCTGCCAGCATCTGCACATCAGAATTTATTTGACCACCTCTTCTGTCTGTAAAGATTGACTTTAAACCCCCTGAAAACTAAACTTTAACGTTTATTTTTTTTACTGCTGTGTGAGTTGAGGTCAGCTAAGAGTTTTGGTTTGTGGTCTGTTTGTGTCTAAATGATTCTCCTGCATGTCATCTGTTGGGAGTCACTCATCGATAACTTCTAATCAATAACTTCTAATCAGTAACTTCTAATCATAAACTTGGTGTTTCTTTTACTCATTTTCTGTCATTTTTTCATTTTTCCTCTCGTTCCTTTCCATCTCTCAGCTCCTCCTGCTCCCAAACGCTTACGTTTTCTCCGCAGTAAAAGTCAAGACAAGCTCCTCCCCACCTCCTCTTCCTCCTCCTCCTCCTCTTCCCGTCCCTCCCTCTCTCTCACCAGACGCCTGCGGTTTTGGTCTTCTTCTGACATCACAGCTGAAGTCATCAGCAGCTCATCAGTCTCTGCCAATGGAGTTTTCTAAAATCCCCTATCCTCTTCATCATCACCACCATCACATCAAACCCTCATCACAAAACACACACACATACACACACACATCCTGCACAAACACAAGCAGCTGCATGTTTCTGGACAGTTTTAATAGTAAGTAGTGTGTGCTTTTGGTGTGAACGTTCTCCCACCTTCACGCTCCCTCAGTGTTTTAAACTCAGCGGCGCCTGAAGAAAAGCTTACGCTGCTGAAACGCGACACGTTTGCTTCACGAAGCTTCGCCGCAGCTTCCTCTGGTCGCCACAGTAACCTCACTGCCGTTAGCTGCTGCAGCACCCTCCTCCTCCTCATCATCATGCTTCGTCACGTCAAACACAGCCTGCTGTTTTAAAAAGATCGACAATTTAAGTTTGCATTTACGAATTTCTGACGAGCGTTCACGGCTCATTTGTTAAAGTTTTTAATGTAAATAAAGAATGCAAAAGGAACACACCTGAGGAAACAACCCGTTTACACCTGATCAGATCTTTTTTCTGTTCTCAGATTCACTCACTGTCGCATCAGTTTCATTTTATACTGAAATTTTAGTTTCACATTCTACAATTTATTAACCGTTATTTAACCAGGCAAATCCCATTTAGATCACTTGAGAAAATGGAGCCTGGGCCTGCAGGCGGCCCAACATGCATGTTTTTGGACTGTGGGAGAAAACCCTCGCAAAGAAAGAGAACATGCAAACTCCACACAGAAAGACCCCAGATCCAACTGGGGATTGAACCCAGGACCTTCTTGCTGTGAGGCAACAGTGCTAACCACTAAGCCATCATGCTGCCAACTTCATCTCACCCCAAAACTAAAATATTTCTGAATCCTTAATCAGAGTCAGAGATTCTTTGTCATTCGCACCACATGTGGTACATGTGATGACAGGAGATTATGTACACAGGGTCCCTTAATCTAATCTCAGTAGCGATCTCCCACAGTTCAGTTCAGGACTGATGACCAAATCATGCTGTAAACCACTTCTCAAACTACAACGTGCATGTTTGGTGTTTGCGATGCAGCTTGACTCAGTAAATCAGACCACGTTCAGTTTCTGCCAGTTTGGTTTTCAGAGAACATCGTAAATAGAACAATGTCATAAAAACAAATACTTTAAGAACAACAGCAGATTTCTTAACACTCTGCTTTAGCTTCTGTTGTAACTAATGCCGGTCCCAGTGTTTCTGGACCTTCACCCTCTGTGCTTCCCTTCACTGCTTGCACCGCGGTCACATCGTGACACAGAGCGTTCCTTTAAAGCTTTCTGATTGGTCCACAGGGCTGCCGGACCGGAGCCGGGGTGTTAACCGAGGCAGCAACGAGAGCATCAACGGAGAAGACGGACAAGGTGATTCATATTTTAAACCCTGAGAGTTGCAGGACGTTCAGATGTTATTTAATTTGTTGGTGTAAAGCAGCTAAAACTGGATTGTAATACAAAATAAAATTAGCAAAACTGTAGCCGAAAGCTAATTGGAGCAAACCAAAGCGCACTGTTCCTGACTGAGCTGAACGTTTTGATATGCGAGTGTGTAAAAAAAGCACAAAATATGCAAAGTAGTTTACAGAAAATTTACAGGCGATACTTAAAAAGAAAACATTTTAAATGCTGACTCAATAAACAGCTTATAAAATTTTTTACTTTTTTTTTTTTTTTTTTTTTTTTGCTCCAGCTCTGACTCAAAGGAACCGCCTGAGCTCCACGCCAAACCATCAGCCATCTTCACTGGGTCAGACCAGCAGCTCCAGACTGGGACAGAACCGCAGGCCCAGAGGTAGATCAACCTGTTCAAACAGTTCCATCTCAAACTAAAGCAGATCGTGACCGTTTTCATGACGGAGCAATAAACTTCCAGGACCGTTTGATGAAGACCTTCGCCATGTCTCCTCGGACTCAGTTTTTGGTTCCCATGGCAACACAGGAGGCCGGCCCGGCTCGGCGGACTACAGCCACAACACCTCGAGCTCCAACTCACCTGTCACCTGCAGAGGTGTGTATGTGATTAAAGATGAAGACTGACACTGATCACAGATTGATCAGACAGGGATCAATAACTAAATCAGTATCTGTTGATCAGACGCATCGAACCGTCAGCCTCGATCTGCCAGCCTCTCCAGTGATGACTTCATGGGTCCCAGCCAATCACAGCAGAGCCTGTCACGTAGCTCTACGCTTCCGTATGACCACGCCCCCCAGAGAGCCCAACCTCAGAGAGGAGGCGGAGTCAGGACTAGAACGCGACCATCTTCTCCTGGGAGTGAGATGGTGACACTGGAGGAGTTTCTACAGGAGAGCAACCTGCAGTCTCCTCCTGTGGTGAGAAAGACCTCCAGATATAAATGTTTTAAAATATTTCAACTGTAATTAGCACGGTGTAATCTGGTGAGATTGAGCAAACTGTGACTGGAGTTTATTGAATTATGAATTTACAAAAACTTTAATTTTCAGGAAAACTTTATTCTGGTTTTCTCTGCAGCTCTCAACAGAAAGCACCGATGACTTGTTGACTGACTATTTCACTCGAAGCCCCGCCCCCTCGGCTTTAACTGGTAGAGATCAGATGACCCCAACCAGCTACGTCACCCCCACGGTCCAGTCGACGAATCAGAGGCCGGGTCAAAGCGTGAAGCCTTCCCCCCGCCAGCCCGTTGGCCAATCACCCGCCTCGAGCCAGCCTGACGCTCAGAGAACCGGCCAATCACTGAGCAGGGCCTTCAGCCTGGCCTCCGCTGATTTGCTGCGTTCAAACGGACCAGACAGTTACCGTGGAAACGAGGGATCTCCCTCTCAAACAGATGCGGTCGTTCGGCGACAAGGGGGTGGGGCCAACACCCGCGAGCGACCACTGTCTGCTAGATTTGGAGCTTCGGACGCCAACTTCCTGAACGCACCCATCCATCAGTCGACGTCCCTGAACCTGCAGACGGAGAGGTACGCTGAAAGGGTCAGGGCCGCCGCCTCCCGGAATGGCCACCGTGGAGAGGTCGCCATGGTTACCCCGGTCAGGGCCACACGACCCGAAAAAGCCTCGGATCACAGAGAGGGAGAGGGGCTGTCAGGAGACTCCTCCCACTCTAACAAAGACAAAGACAGAGTCCGGGGCAGCTCGGTGGAGCGACCCAAGAGCACGCCGGCTTCACCCGACCCAAACAACGACCCGCAAACGGTGTGGTACGAGTACGGCTGCGTCTAAACGCTGGGGCTCACGTCTGAGTGGGCTGTGTCTAAAGACTGGAACAAGGATGCTGCTGTTTCAAGACTTTCTCTCAAAAACCAACCTAAAGAGGGTGCAGTCTGTGGTTTGGCTTGGTCTAAATCCTGGAGAGCAACAGCAGCTGCTAAAACAGGAGCTGTCAATCACACAAACCTGACACGCCTGCAGTTTGTCCACAGACACCTGAACATGACGGGCGCTCTGCAGGTTCTCTGACCCAGCAGGACTTCATCCAAAAATCACTGAAGAATCTTTAAAGACTTGTTTTAAATTTAGCTGTAAATTAAAACTTTTATTAGATTTTAATCCACAGTTGGAGGACTGAAGGCTAAATACGTGAGGAACATCAAAGAAAATGCACGTTTTTGTGCACGAGAACACTAAAGCTTGTCCGGTCTGTGACCCGGAACCTCAGTGTTTACCAGCGGTTCTGCACACACACAAGACAGCAGCGGCTGAATGTATCACGTTTCTTTTATTTTTACTGTCAGGAGCAAACACTGGAAAAGCCGCCAGGAGGAGAGAAACGGGAGCGCGAGGAGGAGGTGGTGAGTGGACTGAGGGGGGGGGGGGGGGTTGGGCCTCCCTGCTAAATTACAGTTTTCTCTCCATGTTTAGCCTCTGTCCCAGCATGCAACACTCTGACACTTTATGGGTAATGCTGCTCCAGCCGAGCCAACACTAGCTTCACACACACACTGGACCTGGTCCCTGAGGGGTGGGGCAGGCAGGTTCACAAACCATCGAGCTGGACTTAATTCACAAACACGACGAGGGAAAGAAACCACGGCGTTCAGGTCGGGAGCTGCTGCGCACCAGCTGATCCAGAAACACGACAGAGAGGAGAGCCTGAAACACTCGAGTGTGTGGAGGTGGTTCTGATGGACCTACTTTCAGATTAACTGTTTCAGAACTTCCTGATGCATGCTTAATAATCCAGGTAGAAAATTCCAGTTTTTAGGCTGGGGGGGAGGGGGGGGGGGGTAAGGAAACTGAACAATCCCAACTTCAACCTGTTAGTTCTTCTGTCTAAATATCAACTAGTTAGAAATGTTAGATTATTGGTGCTCGTCTTTTTCCTTTTTAACACAAACGTCCACCAAAGAAAAATCAAGAGTGACTGTTCTTGGTTCTGATGACCAGATGTTGAGGCTCGTCATATGATCCATTGTTCTGCTTCAAGTCCAACATCTTAAAAACGTATTTACAGAAACACTGATGACACCGATTTGCAAAACTTCCAATTTACAAACGCAGACTTAACATAAATACTGTATTTTTTGCTCTACAAGTCGCGGGTTTTCACATACAGTAATTTGCGTGCCCTGCGACTTATACGCTAAAGCAGCTTATTTATGGATTTTTCTTTCCCATATTTAAACAAAAATGGCTATTAATGACACAATCAGCTTGCCATAGGCTGCCACCTTTGTTCAGCTCTCTTGGAGCAACCAGCTTCATTTCACTGCGCCGCACCGGTGAAATGCAGCTGATTTGACCATTTTATCAAGTAAAAGTTAGACTGAGACACATTTGCTATAATGTCAAGCAAACAAATAATTGTTTTTAAGTGTTAATCTTGTTAAAGTCCTCCCGCAGCTGCCATTTGACAGCCATTCGATTTTTGGCACAACACCAGCCCACATTTCCGGGTTGTGACACATAATAGATGCAACTTATACAGTGAAGCTGCATATTTATGGATTTGTCCACTTTATTAGATCTATTTGGACGGATGCGACTTATAGGATGGTGCGACGTGTATTGTGGAAAATATGGTAGCCATAAGCACTGGCTAAAACAAAAACTTGTTAAACTAAAAGTTGTAAACAACTTGCAACTGCATGCCTGCATTTTGTTTATCTAGGAAAATGGACTGAAAGTGAGTCAAGAACGGTGACGTCCGGTGAAGAGCTGTTCAGCATAGAGAAGCTAACAACGTTAGTGTATTTGTACATATTGATGCTCAGGTTTGAGTAAAGTATGCAGATTAAAGTGCTTTGTTTACACTGAGTGCGTACCTGCATTTCAGACGAGAATCTGGAAAACTACTAGAGTAAAACATTTCAAGCTGCATTGGTTCCTAAAGTTCAAGTTGCCCTTTTTATTTATTAAATTTCATAGTTTATTAATGATGAGATTTGCTCAAACGTGTTGAATGAATAAATACAAATTGATTTCTTTGCATACGACTGGAAGACAGAACAGCGGCACAAAGGTTTACAACCGTCTGAACGTTTGCTGCGCCACCTTTCAGTCGGCTCTGACGGCAGCTCAACTTCGGCTACAGACATTAAAAGCTGCTAAATAATGCAGCAGCTGCGTCGAGTTTCATCGGTCAGCGGTTCAGATCCTGTTCGGGTCTGAAGCCTCTCGACTAAAAGAACCTTCTGTAGTGAACGAGCATCCGAGTGATCCAAAATATCAAAGCTGTACTATTACCCACAAAGATCCAAAGCAACAGATCAGAGTCCTGACATTTCAACTCATCGTTCTAAACTTCATCAAATCCAGACGCTTCACTTTTCATCCGTTGTCTAATTTTCAGATGACGAGACGTTTTACCACTGGAAGAACAAATAAATAATGAAAACACAAGCGGCTGACGCTGCTGCAGAAACATTTTATGGACACGACGCAAACCGATCGATTTATTTCTGTCAGGTTGTTTTTTTTGTTTTGTTTAAATGACAAAACCTCCAACAAATATGTAAACGACAACGATGATGCAACACTGGATGGCTGAAGACGACAGCCAGCTGATTGTTTCTGCACATTTTGAACAAAATGTCATGAATATGCAAAAAATAAGTTATTTCCTGTAACTTTTGTACATTTTTAGATATTTTTTTTTAGATAACTTTTTGAATGTTAGAACTTTTTATATAAAATGTTGAACTTGAAAATGTAACAAAAAATAATAATCTGTCAGCTGGTCCAACTGGTTTCAGTTGTGTTTTTAGTGTATTTTATTTTAAGAAGGCTTTAAGTAGTCATGAAGGTTAGCAGGTGAAGTCTGTCGGGTTTCTGTTTGTGGAAGAAACTCCTGCGTATTTCTCCACTGGTTTCTGCGCGCCTGACCACTCGAACGTTTTCTGTGTGAAAAGATGAACTGCTGCGGCGCCATGAGACGGACGCCGCTCAGGTTTCTGCTGGAACTGAAGCTGCTGCTGCTTTGACGTGAAAACTGCTGAAAAACTGACAAAGTTCTGAGTTTGATTCTGCAGAGATTCAGAATAAAACCTCTAAACCTAAACTGCCTCTTCGATTCTTTAACTTTAGACATGAACACGTTCAGACGATGTTCTGGTCTGATCTTACCATTTGAGAGACAAGTTGTGGACAACTCTCGGCTACTTTCACCAAATTTTCATCATTATCCAAGAGATAAACCCGATTTTTGTGTTAAAGTTGATTAACTGTGGCGTATGTTGACTCTAAAAAGTTAATCCATTGTAGACATAACTTTATGAGAGTTTCAACCTTCCAGTATTTGAGACATTTAACAGACAATAAAAATGCTTTGACTTTTGGCAATTATATACAATA
>JARVLU010000624.1:18838469-18858734 GCA_031762415.1 Simpsonichthys santanae | reverse complement strand
TTGAATGTCCAGAGGACCAGACTTAGCTTTTTTAGATTTTTCTACCTGGATTATTGAGCATGCATCAGGGTATTCTGAGAAAAGAGTCCAGGTGAAGGTCCAGTGGTTGTGAGGCACTCTTGGCCCACTCCTCTGCGCATTGTTGCTTCAGTTCTTTGAGGTTTCTGCTCAGCTCAATCTGGACTGACCCAATTCAAGATGGCCGCCACAGCCAACAGACCATGTCAAATACAGAAATGGGTCAAATGCTGCACAGTTCACAGATTTGGAGCTAACTTTGGTGTGGTGGTAGCCGAGCACGACCTCTTTGCTTAAAACCTGTTGGAGTCGACATTGTTAGTAAAATATTAAGTCCTGCTCCGCCTTTCGTTTTTGAGCCATTCTTTTGTAGATTTGCTGCCATTTGTCTCTAGAACCCAACAGAGGAATTCATGGTCTGCTCAGTGACCGAAACATGCCCAAATCATGAACCCTCCACCTCCGTGCTCGTGCTGTTATCCAAACTTGCTGCAGTGCATTATGGGTGAACCTCTTCTTTGGTCTGGTCCAACTTTGTTTTGTTGAAGCAACTTTTTTCAAGCTGAAGCTGAGAACTTTGTCAGTTTTATTAATATTTAGATTTAGAGTAATAATGTTCAGAAGATTTTTTTTTTGTTTAAAATGTTTTTCATCAGCTCATTTTAGCGTTTGATGCGACAGTTCTGGAACGGTTCCCAACACACTTTAAGGTGTAAAAAACAAAGCAACTGTTTAAATATAAAGTAAAGTTAAACAAAATCCAGAAATGCTGCTAACCTCCTTAATTCTATTTAATAACTCTTATTTTCTCATCTTCTTGTTTATGATTATTTAACTAGTTCATGTCTCAGTTATTTATTAAAACTTGATCATAATTGAAGATAATGTTCTTTCAGGATGAACTTAAAAGGGAGGGATATGATCAAATTTTAAAAAGCTGTATCACTGAGTAAAGATTAATCTACAGGGGTGTTCCTAAACAGAACTCTATGGGGGCATCAGCCCTTCTTATGATACCTTTTTCTTGGTAACAGGTTAAATTTAGCTTCAGTTAGGTCCATGTAATTATTAAAAAAAACTGTGCTGCTGCCACTAGAGAAGAGGAAATTAAACAATTACAACAAATAATTTAACATTAAAATGAAATATATTACAACATTTCCAAAACTATTTAAATATTTAACACTTTTAATAAGTTTGTTGCCCTGGACTGTAAAAGAAAAAAAAAATCTTAAGGAAATACATATTAAAACAAGAAATTTGTTGCCAAATCATAATTTATTTAGGAAACGAGGCAGAACATGAGTAAACATTTATTTTTATGATGCTGAAAAGCTTCACATGGGCTCTGACCGTTGGCAACAAGTTGCTAACTGCATTAACGTGAGGGTTTCCAAAGTGTCTCAAAAACTTTGCGAGGGTTCTCAAACTTATTATGAATTAATTCTTAAAATAAATAAAACGTGCAGGACAAAATATCCCAACATACAGTGCTTGTGGGTTTCTGGAACCCATTTCAATTTATTAAACAGACATTTAAAGAAATGAGACAACTTTGGAACGGTTAAGCAACCTGAGAAATCCAATTCACTCATTCTCTTTTTTTTTTTTTTTTTTTTCCTCCAATCAAACAGACATGATTAAGACACTGGCATGCAAATTTATTTCTCTGTTAATTTTTTTCCCCAGTTATTTACAAACTCAAACCACTGTCTACCATTTATTTTTTTTGGTCTCCAACTAGTTGCCGACAGCCACAATTCAATGAGATGTGGCTTAGATTCTATAATGACCATCAAAATACATGATGTCCAATGCTTGATTCAATAATTTAAAAAACGTGTAACCTCTTTAATTGAAAAATCTCTACATATAGATAATTAATTACCAAAAGTCTACAACTTAACCTGTAATAAATAAGCAAAATTGGCAGTAATGTTTTTAAACTGAAAAATATCATATTATGACAGCTGCTATTTGTTCATTTTGCTTACTGATATGATGGTGATTGCTTCTGGGGTGCCATTTGCCGTGTACCTTGGTATATATCTTGGACCCTTATTTACTGTTTCTTTTTACACTTTATATTTTTGCTATTGTTAGATGTAACTGGGACCCTGTGTAAACAGTTTTGTTCCACCTCATGTACCACGTGTGATGCAAATGACAGTAAAGAACCTTGAACCTTGATATATAGGAGTCAGGATCATCAGCAGCAGTAAGATTAATTTGAAATGAAGGTCAAAGCACATCAGAGTGTCACAATAAATGCGAGACTTGACGCTCTACTGAAGGAAATGTTCAAATCGGTCAAACCAGGTCTCTAGCTGAAGCTGACAACTCACAGGGTATTTGTCTCATGCTTGTCCCAGATCCTGTAAGCACCCTTTTTTAATCCAAGTACAACCTTTCTTTGGGGCCTGGCCCAGACTCTGGGCACCAGTTGGACGGAGTGCTGGGGCCCTTTGTGGTCCATGAAAGGGCCACCTCAGCTCTCTGTAGACGTTTGCAGGAAGGCAGACCAGCCAACCCAAGAGCGCAGCATCAGAGAAGATTCTTGCAAAGTTTAGCTTCGTAAGTTGTGACGAACATAAAGAAAGTATATTGTCAAGGTTCCTGGAGAGTTGTTCTTTGGCTCTGGAAGAGATTTTCATTTTTTCAGAACATTTAGAGCCATTGCTCTAGAGTCAGGACCTTAGTACCCATGTTTAACTCTAGTAGATACATGAAAAATGTACTTAAGTACAATAACAAAGTACTTGTACATCCCACTACTGATTTTAACAGCTACTAACTTCTGCAGTCCTCATCTTGTAAAGTACGCGTCACTACTGGTAAAACACCAATCTGATGTTTAGATCAGCTCTAAAAATAGTATTAGAAGGAAACTAAATGTAACCACACAGTTGCGTTCTCTGATGGGTTTTCCCTTCATGTTGCATTTCTTGAGGTGGTGAAAGATCATGCTTGCACAAACAGACTTGGTGCACTCTTCCCTTCAGAACTTCCTTTATCGTCCTGGTTCAGTGCACGATGGGTTACAAAATCAGAAGTGCAAGACCCACCAGACAGACACTCAATACTGACAGGTGCCACAGTTTGCAAATCAAAAACAACAACACCAACAACAAAACTGAGGCCTAACGTTCCTGATTGAAGTCTTTCCAGTCCCAAATGTACTTATGTTCTTTGAAACAGTGAATTTTCTTGTAGGACTAGTTTGGGTTCCTGGTTAAGGTTGTTGGGCTTCAATAGGAATCCTCGAAGACTTGATAAGGAACTGGTTGCTGCAAGTTTCAGAAGCAATGATATGATAAAGAAATCTTAAAAAAGTAGTTAACCTCTACCAACAATCCCTGCAATTCCACTGAAGCCCCCGAGACTTGGAGCTCCAGAAGGATTCGTTATTGAAGGACGGTCCACAGGTGCAAGTTGGCGACATGTTGAGCTTAGAGAACATTGATGCTGGTTCCGAGAACATTTGAAGACAAGTGTTTTATGGGATGAAAAAAGGGGTTAGCACCTCTAAATGTTTGTTTTATTCTACAGCATTTAAAAAAAAAAACTGCTCAACGTGAAGCGGACCGCCAACTAACACCAACGTTGGGCATCGTTTTCTGCATCGAACTGAGCTATGAGGTGAAGCTCAATCAGGGGGAAAAAATGCAAACTGCAGACAACTGAGAACTTTCATCTCAGCGGTACGATTTGTCAGGTATCACGACCAAGACGCATCATTACAGATGAGCAACCAGTCAGTAAGTCAGCCAGAAAGATGACTTTATCGACTGTAGAAGAAATGAAACGGAGGAAGCTCGATGCTGCAGAAATTACAAACCTGATGTAGCTGACAGAAATTGAAAGTTGATATCGAAAGATGCGGAAGAATGACTCAGCTTTACAAAATTCAAGAACAATTTTGCAAATTAACAATAAAACATCAATTATATTTACATATATGTTACTAATATAACAGTTTTATTAGGACACTTTTAGTAGTCTACAACTCTAACTTAACGGAAATGTCTGGATAGTTAAAGTACATCCTTGGCTACATTACATTATGTAACTAATTGTTTCTTCCTTCCTGCCTTTCACGCCCAAGTTTTAAACAAAAAAAAACACAAGATCAGGGCTTAATTTGAACTGGATTCTGCCAGAACAGGATCCAGGAACTCTCTTATTTTGACAGGGTGCGTTCTGGTAACTGTTAAAGTGATGAACAAATTTGACTGCCTTGAATGAATAAAACCTATACTGTATTGGATATGTAATCTGAAAATAATTACATAAACACTCGTTTTAAACATAACAGCCACATAGGAGCATCCTAATATCACATAAGAGCTGCCCCTTCACGTAAACATTTCTGCCTTTACCCTTAAAAAAATCTCTGCCCCTAAAAGTACAGTCATGGGCAATTTAATTAAAAACACAACAATATAATTAAACGGCACAACTAAATTAAAATCAGTTTTACAGTTTAAGTGGTTCATTAATAAAATGTTGATTATTGAAAATACGAGAAAAATGTTTGATGGGTAATCACGTTACATGTAGCTACATCACGTACCAAAACAATTGTGGGCTGAGATGGGGTAGAGGTAGAGCAGCTGACCTGGGACCCCAATGTCCCAGGTTCAGTCCCCAGCCATTCCCACATGTCGCAGTGTCTCTGGGCAAGACACCCAATCCCCAGTTGCTCACCGGGCACTTACACAACTGTCCACTGCTCAACCTGGGTGTATCCCAGGTGCGATGGGTTAAATGCAGAGAACCAATTTCACCATTGTATGGGAACATACAATGATGACAACACATAACACTTATTATAACTGCGCCAATTGGTCAAAATGTCGAAAAGACAGTTCAATTTACTTTCATTAAAAAAAAAGTCTTCTCATTGTACAACTAAACAGCCGTGAACTAAAGCACATGAAGGCACTGGTAATAGAGATGGAGCAGGTGCGATGATGCTTGAGAGAAGCGGAGCAGGCTCTATTCACACAAGGAGAGCTGTTGGTCAGGATTCTTTTTGTTGCTCTCTAAAATAGTTATTGAATCAAGTGTTTACTGTACATATATAGGTAAACGTAGATGTTTAACAACCCATTAAAATACACCAGAATGCAGGAAATGTTATGTACTTTATATAACCCCCCCCCCCCCCCACCTGCACTATTTTGCATTGCAGCATCATTTGGTTTACAAATTAAGCACTGTACACGATCGGCTGGCCGAGTACGAGTTGCGACTATTGTGTCGAATTTTATCTCAACATCTGTAAAAATGACTGAGCTAAAGCCATTTTTGTGTTTCCTGAGATCTGTTAACTGTGGCGGCCACCTGGAACCAGGATGACTAAGAGTTAATCATGCACAGACATGCATCTGATGATTACACCGAGCATTTCTGTAAAATTTATCTAGTGATTCATTACATATTTTGCTAACACATCAGACAAATGAACACTCGCTTGTATGTTCACAGACATTAAATACTTATTTGGAGCTGACCAATCCTGTGATGCTCTCATCTGTTTTAACCTGACAGAGGACTAAGGGTCCCAGATGAGCCCTCCCAACCTTCCATGTTTAATTGTTTAAGAATTAGTGATACTAAATCAAGTCCTTTGTAGAGGAGTAGACAAATCATTAATTGGGGGAGAGGGTGAATTATTCATCATAATTAGACATTCTTTAGCTCTTTCCCCTCATTTCCCAAACATTACGTCTAATTTGATCATTGACTGGTTCGTTCACATCAGTAATTATGAGATGAGCTGTTGATTTGTTCAGGTAATAAACGTCCACACGTGGCAGACAGACCCGCACGGCTTCCATTGTCGTTAAAATCACGAGTCGAACGTGACGCGCCGATGTGAAGTTAGTGCCCTGTCTGTAGCTCTGATCATCGGTACGCACAGAAGATGGATCACATCTGCTGAGGAGAACATTCTGCACTGCAGCAAACCGTAAATCAAAAGCAAACCTGAGATGGAAACAGATTTATAACCTGCAGGAAAAACAATATTTCTCGAAAGGAGGGGATCGGAGTTGGGAAGCAATTTTCATAATTTAGTTGGGTTTTCACAAGCAACGTCCATGAAGTAATGACAAGGCCGTTAAGTTAAAAAGGCCAAAATGATAAAAATAATTACTCATTTGTGCGTGGTTCATCCAAAACGCGATTTGCAGTGAACGGCATTCGTCGCAGGAATCTTTTCTCTGAATTAGGGAGTTTTCTGGGATTGGGTCCAAAGAAAGCACAAAGATTATTTAGGTTTTCTACAACATCTGCATGTGAACATCAAATATGTTCGACTTCAACTTGAAGACGGTGCCTTTAAAGGAGACTCCATCAAAATAAAACTGGCTCAATAGATCGCTTCAAGGGGATTGGGAATATTTGATCTATAAAAGCATAAGGATAAAATATATAAATAAATTTGATAATTTTTCTAAAATATGAAATTTGTAAATCTTTAACAGATTAAAAACTAGGTTAAAAGTTCTTGTTCATTTTACAAATTCAGGAAGAAATTCAACTAAATGTTCTCATAACGGATTTATATTTAGTACCGGTATATAAAAAAAAAATAAAAAGACCCCCCCCCCCCCCCCACCCAATCCCCGAGAATGCATTTACAAGAAATATTTGAAATTGGAATCAAAATTATTAATTTAAAAATCAGACTAAGGGTCTTAAAACGGTTTAAACTTTTTAATCAACCTGTTTCCTCCAAATGCAAAAGATAAACGTGTGTCTTCAAATGTGCATATAAAGAAAACATTTAATCTCAAGGAAGAATTAAAAAATTAAATTATTGTCTCAAGACTCTCAGGTGACATTACAAAACCAGTTTAAAATAGTTCATAAGAGCTACTTGCATGTTTTTTTTTTTTTATTTGACAAGTGAAATTAAATGACAATATTTATAAAAATAAAAAGGAAATTCATTCATATCGATAAAAATGTAATTTCTGGACATGTAATCAACAACATAGTAACATCAAGTGTGGACAACCTGATTCATGACGGCTGCTACTAGTAAACGTTTAATTAAAAAAAAAAAAAAAAAAAAGCTATTTTGCAAATCTTGCGCTGAAGTTTGGTGTGTTAGTAGCCAAAACTCATACCTATCTGAAAGCTATCACTCAGAACCAGTTTTAAAAACCTTGCCAAGGACTAATCAAGTCAGCCCTGCCTGATTGTTAGCAAAATATTTTGACTCAAACTACAGGATGGGTTTTTATGATAAAGTAATTTTGAGAAGACCGCCACAGCTTATCAACTTTAGCAAACACAAAAATGGCTACACTTTTGTCACATATACCAATATTGAGATAAAAATCAAAGTGGTAGTAACTGAGAGTCATCCTCAACAAGTACTTTGAGCATTTACAACTTTTGGCCAGAATGTCTCTTCTAACAAGATGATCTTAGTTTAAAATCATGCTGAAAATAAATAAATAAAAAGGTTATGTGCATTTCTTCAAGTATTCGGAGGCCTTTAATTTTTATAAGACGTTTGTGTTTTTAAATCAAATTTGACTCGAGGTCTTTGCAAACCGGGACTCCTTCCTTGCTACTAGGAAGCAGCATCTGAAGACGAAGCTTCGGCGTCGGCTCTTTTCTGTGCACGTTAACATCGTGCTCTCCTCCCGCAGGCTGGCTGCTCGTCATCAGGGCGTGAGCTCGAACTGCACTAAACTTAACATGAATCATAGCAGGATCTGGACAGACGACCTCATGAAGTCATCGTGATGTTGGGCTCGCCGCAGACAAACCACACCACATCAAAGGCTGAAGAAAAAAAACAACAACAGCGGGAACGTTGTACAACTTCCCATTCCTGCAGCGTAATGACTAACACCGCGTGGGAATCATTAAACACCCCGTTCCCAATGATAATTTACTGATATACCTTCAATATCCTCAAGCTACAGAGATTATGGCTGAGATGTGACTGATTGATATCAGACCAAGGTGCTGAATCAAACGAAGACTGTTCTTAATTTGCAACTTGCTGCTGTTGCCATGGTTACTGCTGCCAGATCAGCGATCACGCAAAAGCAACGGCATCCCAGCTGCCCCAGGGAAATTTAGTATTGACCATCAGGTCATTTGTTAACTAGCAGGGGTCTGTGGCCACGTTTAAAGAATGTCTTTGCCCATTAGTGGTCAGGATCATGTTACACAGTGTAATTAATCCTTTCCCCCCAATTTAAAGTCCAGTTCAAGGCTATTTTCTTAACTACTGTATTTTTGGCCGTATAAGTTGCAGTTTTTTGCATAAATTGGCATGCGACTTATACAGCGAAGCAACATATTTATGTTTTTTCCTCCCATATTTATAACACAATTTTTGGCTGAGATCTGATGATTTCATTCATTCTGACATGGAAAATGTTGAACACTACCTAAAAAAGTTAATTCTGGCCCTCTGGACATTCAAAAAACAAACAAACAAACAAAAAAATTGTAGAAACGACGTTTCATCTTTCCTCCGAAAGACTTCTTCAGAAGAAAGACTTCCTCAAAAGTATTTTGGAGGAAAGACGAAACGTTTCTACAATGTGTTTATTTATTCATTTATTTATTTATTTTTTTTGTTTGTGTTGTTTTTTGAATGTCCAGAGGACCAGAATGAACATTTTTATATTTTTCTACCTGGATTATTGAGCATGCATCAGGATATTGAACACTACCATTTTCAGCCACTAGAGGGCCCTGGGCTAATATGGCAAACCAAGTGTCTCATTTAAAGGGAAAAGTGTCTATTAATGAGACACTTGGCTTGCCATACTGAGCCACCTTCGTCTGGCTCTGAAACTCCTGGAGCAAATCAGCTTCATTTCGCTGGGTTCAGTGTCTTGCCCAGGGACACTTCGGCATGTGACTGCTGATGGATTCGAGCCTCCAACTCTTGCATTGAAGGACGGCTGCTCTAACCATAGACTACATCACAGAACAGCTGTTCACTGAAAGGCTTACTGTCACAGTAACACTCATATCATTCGTGCTATTTTTAAAAAATCCATAATGCATTTATCCTGTCGTCTGGATGACTGGGCTAAAATAAAACTGCGGATTTAGCTTCAAATTAAAAATTCCTCAAGAAAAACAATTAAAACTGTGCATAGTCCAACTTAAGGCAGGATAATTATGCTATGGTTTATTATGGTGAGCCCTTCGTGTATTTAATATCCTTGATATCAAGTGATATCATTTGTGACCTGTTAAATGGCTGTAATGGGATGAAGTAATGTGGATAGATAAAAATGATGGAAGACTAAATACTAATGTAATTAATAATGTTAACATTTTGAAGCACATCATTTGACTGGGGTGGGCTTTGAACCCATGTTGTGCAGCTGGACTCATTCCTCTCATCTTCACTGAAGAAGCTGGTTGTTGTCTGTGTGAGGCCTGAGTGCCTGTGATAAGTTCACTTGCTTTAGAGTCAGAACCATGACTGGACGACTGAGTTTCTCCTCGTGTTTGGTCACATAGAGGCGATTTAAGTTGTAACCCTTCAACACGGCGACGTGTGTACCACGAACTAAGCACCCGGCTTTACCTTTGACTTCTGCAAACAAATATTTGCAGTCCATTCATGATCAACTTTTCTTTTTCTGCCTCTGACTTGTAGTCCGCTTCCAGCATTTCTTCTTTAAAAATATTTAGTAGTTTCACATCTGCATTTTTGTTTTTTTTGTTTTATTTCTTTAACGGGTAAAAACCTCAAATTGCTACTTAATTTAAAATCTTGAACAATTTAAGTTTCAGTCCATATTTTAAAATCTTGATAAACAAACAAAAAGGTAATCACTGCTCGCTGCATAAAGGCTGGTGATAATGATTTTGCATATCTTTGTTTGTCTCTAGTGTTAGCAAAATATACCAAACTTCGTAAACAGCTGGACGGAACAGACTGTAACTCTTAGTAAATAAACAATAAATAAAACAGATGAAAGTGACTGACTTTTGGAGTCAACCCTTTTCAAGATGGCCGCCACAGCTAAGCAACCTTAACTGACAAGAAGATGTCTCAGTCAGTTTTACAGATTAAGCTGAGAGTCATTCCAAACAGGCACTTAGAGCACATTGTGCAATATTTTTGTTCAGAACTTTGTATTTGTTTGTCAACTCTGTTTGTCTGTTAGCAAAATATCTTGCGTTCCACTGGATGGATTTTAATGAAACTTTTCTTGTTCTTCACAGAAGAAACTGGACTCCCAGAAGATGGGGGGCAAGTTTTGGACCAGATGAGTCTCATCACAAAGAGCTGCGTCAAAGGTGTTTTTTATAGATTCATGGGCTCAGGATGAAGTAGCCCGATGGCGTCCAACATGTCTGAGGAGGACGTGATAAACTGCACCATCAGCCATGAAATCCACCAGTACGTCTTTTCGTTTGTCTACATCCTGGTCCTGTTGGTAAGTGTGCGTGGATCTTTATAGTCTGAGAACTTTGAAATCGTGTAAACCACTGAGGTCGGAGTGAGAAAGACCAATGTCATTCTGCATCAATGCAGCCATGACGCTTCCAGTAAAGCTCTGTGCAGAGAGCAGCATGCAAATCTGCGATCCAGTTTACAACTTCTTCTGTTTTCATCATCGCCTGCCAGGGAATGGTGCGCTTTTATTGTTTGAACACATCAAACAGGTTTTATACCCTGTAATGTTGTTAAGACATTGTTACCGGCTGCTGCAGGTTATGCAGAAGTCAGTGGAGCCTGTTGCTCCTGCAGGAGCAGCTGGATGGTGAGGCTGGTACCCCATTAGCTGGACCAAGAACTCAGCCAGAATTTGACTGCATCACTTTTCCAAAGAAATACATTTAGAGTTTATGTTGGACAACTCCAGACTTCTCCAGTGTTTTAGCCAATGAAGTTACAACAAACCTCTAACTGGGATTTAACAGGTGGTTTAGTTCATTTGACTGCTATTGTTTGATCTGAGCCTTTTCTATAAATAAAAATCCCCTGCGTCAATCTTGGTTTTCCATTTCCTATTAGACAGAGTGTGGTGAGTTTCACTGCAGAGCTCAGTGCTCTGCAACCATCACAGCGGTCTTGATATCGTGTTTCTGGGGTTTTTCACCACATCAGGCTGCAGAGTTCTGTAGGAAACCTGAGGCCCAGTCAGGTTTATAGCAGATGAACGATGCCTTCAGGAGTCGCTCAAATCTACTGAATGAACCTGAGCGACGCCTGAACGCTGTTTTATTGTAAATCAGACGAGACGCTTCACTTGCATGTTGGAACTTAAAAGTGTTTCCTCAGACTTCACAATTATTTAAAAGTTTTCACTAAAAAATGGCTGATTTTTAGCTGTTCCTTTTAATTTTACAGTATTAATAAATGCATATAAAAATGAAGTAAAAAATACTGGAATATTGTCTAAAATGGAAGCAAATTCTTACTTTAAATAAGTTGGATATGAAGCTTACTGTCACTGTAAAGTCCTGCTCTTTGAACATTCTTGTTGGGGATGTGCATATTTAAAATGCTCGTCTCTGCTCACAGGTCGGCGGTCCCTCCAACCTGTACTCGCTGTACCACGCCGCTCTGCAGCTGAAGCAGAAGAACGAACTGGGAGTTTATCTGATGAACCTCACAGTGTCAGATCTCTTGTACCAGGCTTCCTTACCGCTCTGGCTGCAGTACATCTTCCAGGTAACAAGCCACTTTTATAAACAAGTTATCACAGTTTGTAGCAAATGTTCTCATATGACAAAAGCTATTTTGATGAGGAAATAAATGTCTGTCAAAGTCTAAAATACAATCAAAATGGATTGTTTTTGTATTGGTGGTCATTAGAGGTTAGATGTCTAATCCTGATCCTGCATGTTTTAGACGTCTCTTTGCTCTTCAGCATGTCTTCAAATTCTGTAGAAGACACTCATTTATTGAAATCAGGCGTGAGAAAGCAAAGAAGACTGTGGCCCATGAGGACAAGCACTGGATGCCACTTGTCTGGGTCAAAGAAGCTTGACCTCTCTAATATATGACAGAGATGAAACCAGCTGTGTTGCGTGGTTTGAAGATGGTGGCATTGACCAAAAGAACCGGAAGAGGCAGAGCTGAAGATGTTAAGGTTCTCCCTCGGAGCGACACAGATAAAGACAAAGGCTAAAGAAGTGATGCATGTTTTGGATGCAGTTAGAGAGGACACGGAGGAAGATGGAGTGAGTGAGATGGAGGAGAATGACTTGTTGTTGTGTCCCTAGAAGAATCGCCAAAGGAGGAAGGAGGAAGAAGATTGTCAGTGCATGCATCAGTGAATCACACACTTGCTGTCTGACTTCACGGACGTTTCTTGTTTCAGGACGACGACTGGCGTCACAGGGAATGGTTGTGTCAGCTGTGTGGTTTCCTGCTCTACGAGAACATTTACATCAGCATCGGCTTTCTGTGCTGCATCAGTCTGGATCGCTACCTGGCTGTGGTCCATCCTCTAAGGTACATGTGTGGACTGGCTCTGTCAAATCAATACACAAGGACAAGTGTAGTCCTCTCAATGAGGACATGTCTTTTAAGGCCTAGTTCAACAGCTTATAAAAAACCTTGTAATAGTTTTTATCACAAATATTCCCGGTTTTTTAAAGGCCCTTCATAGTTTTCCTTTTTTTCACACAGTTTCAGTCCTTTTACCTGGACATTTTCAAAGGAAAGTTTTCAACTCTGACCTTTGAATCATTTAGACATTAAAAGGCTCCTAAACCCAAGGAACGACGCAGGGATGTAAACACAACAAAGAACCAGTTTAAATTGGACATTTAAGCTTTTTCTTACCCATTACAAAAACACGCGTTCCCATTTCTTCAGCTGGATCAATGAAAACTAGTTTTTTTTTTTTAAAACAGCAAAAATCAAAGAAAACCCGTGACACACCTTCAGGAAGTTTGAACAACTATTGATCAAAACTGTTTTCAAAGGTTACAAGAAACTGAATTTGAACTGCTGAATTGTCCGTAGAGCGTGACTCAGACGCACAAAGTTTTTGCACATGACGTTCGGGTTTTTCTTTTCCCATCTCCAGGTTTACGGCTCTGCGCTCGATGACGGCGGCCTGGCTCGTCAGCGCCATGATCTGGCTGAAGGAGATAGCAGTGGGCGCAGTTTTCTTTCACCACAAGGAGCTGAGCAGAGACAGGACGAACCGGTCCGTGTGCTTTGAGCACTACCCCATGCGCTCATGGGAATATCAAATCAACTACTATCGATTTGTTGTTGGCTTCTTGTTCCCGCTGGCCATCCTGTCGGTATGTCGGTTTTACTACCATCTTTGGCTCAGACAGTGAAAACCTAAATATATTTCACTTGATTTTAGGATAAGCATCCCCAGCATGATTTTAAAAGACGCAACTTTGTGTTTTGTTTAAACATAGTGTGAAGTAAAGTGAAAAGCCGTCTTCTGCACAAAAAGACAAACCTATTCATGATGTAGAAAGATGTCTTCAAGGAGACATTCCTTGTTGTCCAGTTTTGAACTTTTAATGTCTTAGTTTGGGCCACTTTGGACTTTTACCATCTTTTACATCCAGATCAAGCCAGATGCTCCATATTTCTGTTCGATCTACACTAGTTGGGCAAAACACAGCCTGGCTTAGGCTAAATAAAGCTCAACTTTCAATATCTAATTCTTTATCTACAATTGGACATGTCAGGCGGGCAAAGCAAAGCTCAGTTCTTGATGTCTTTCTGGGATGATCTAGAACAATGACGAGACAACATGACGTTGTGTTTGTAGGTTAATCTGAATTTTGATTTGAAAAATGGTGGATCAGTTGAACCTTTTTTGTTTCCCGCTGGAGCAGATCAGCTACCTGTGCGTCCTTCGGGCGGTGGGTCGGAGTGCAGGAACTCAGCCGGATCAGAAGACGAGGATCAGGCAGCTTGTCAGCAGCACCATCCTCATCTTCCTCGTCTGTTTCTCGCCGTACCACATCTTCCTGCTGGTCCGCACGCTGCTGGAGCGGGACTGCGCTTTTATAGAAGGTACCGTTTGACTTCAAGGATGTCACGACTGAAAATGGAAGCTGGCTACAGCTGAACAACTCGGGTTATTGTTTTCCAGGAATATTTAACTACTATCACCTGTCGCTGATGCTGACCACCCTGAACTGTGTGGCTGACCCGGCGCTCTACTGCTTTGTCAGCGAGAGCGCCCGCCGCGGCCTCTACAGAGCCATCGTCCGGCCCATCACCAGGATACTCTGCTGCTGCTGTCGCCGTGGGAACGCCAGCCCTATAAACCCAGCCAACGACTCCCACGAGGTAGCCACCACCGACGAGATCAACGGCCACCCAAACGTGACGCTGCTCACCCACACCAGCACACAGAACAACGTGAAAATGGACTCCAAAAACACAACCTTAACCGCACTCGCCGACGAGAAAACCATGATACCGTTGACGGTTCGAAACAACACGAATGCGCATGACAAACGTGGGGACGTCAACGGGAAGTTGGGGTGCGTGATCACTGTTGAGGAGCAGAAACAAATGGCAGAGAGGACTGAAGAAAACAATAAAAACATCTCCTGAAGAGGACCGACCAGGCTGAGGCTGCAGAGCGACAGAACAAAAACGAACATGAGCTGGTGTGTTCACATCAACATGATGCATGTTTAATCCTGCTGCTGCCCTTGGGTCAAAACGACCCACGAGGCCTCCGCGTTACAACTGAAACCTCAGGGGTCGTTTTGACCCAAGGGCAGCAGGAGGGTTTAAATCTACGAGGTGGACTCTGATCTGATGAGTTAAAGGTCTGTTTACATTTTCTCTGTCCAGTAAGTGGTAGATAACAACATCTGATGTGGTAACTTGAGTATAAAGATAGAAAATAAAGGGTTAAATGTTGTGAGCAGAGAGGAAAAACCCAAAAATTTAGGAACACACATTGTTTTAAACTGATAAAAATAGTTTTATTTTGAAACCCTGTTATGTTTTCTTATTCTGTTTTGTTATATTTTTACTCAACTTTTAAAAAAAAATGTATTCTAATTTATTTTGTATTTGTCATATTGTTTGTGTTCTGTTTAGTCATGTATTTTAATTTTTTTGTTTCCTTGGTGTTTTTCACCTCAGGACCATCTTACTTTACAACTCAGATATAAACTCTCTCAAAAACAGGATTTTTTTTCCATCACTCAAACGACATTTCTTGGTAAATTCCTGTAAAGGTGCTCAACAATAACTTGAGAACAATCAACAAAAATTGCATTTAAGAAAATAAAAAACAAAAATGAATGAGATCCCAGCTTAAGAAGAGAACCAGCTGCTTCATTTTTAGTCTGAAAAGAATAAAACTTTTTAAAAATCCAAAATTTGAGCTTTGTTTTAGTTTTGCTATGATCTAAAATTGGCTGATGTTTTTTTTTTTTTCTTTTTTTTTTCTGCCGCTTTAATGAATTGGTGCCATTTATATCAATAGAGAGTGCTTAAAAATTATTGAATTAAATAAAAATAAACTTGTTTCTGTTAAAGTGACAGAGTTTAAATCTTTTAAGGTGAGTTATTTGGAAAAAGTATAACAATATCTTACCTGTTGTAGACAGCTCACTGAGCATTGTCATTTTGGAGAAATAGTTAAATTCGGATCAAATTGATAAACTAATGGCTTGTCCGATTGAGATTATTTATAAACCTATAATCACACTCAATTTAGCAGTATCTTGTTTTTAATTTACAAATCATAAAAAAATCATAAAATGATTCAACAGTTTCTTCATTATTTGCTTAAAACTTAACAAAAAATCTAATTTGTAGAGTTCCTAAAATAAATTATATTTAATTAATTTGATTGAGTTTTGGGGCATTTAACCTGGTCTGAATTATCTAAACCTGACTGTTAGCTCAGCCTTGATTAATTTAATCTGACATTTTAGTCTGGATTAACTAAATCTGGATGTTAGGCTGGTCTGAATGACCTAAACCCAACTTTTGGGCTGGTCTGGATTGCCTTACAAGAATAAAGTGAAAGGCAAGCAGCTAGCTGTAGCACTTCCTGTCCATCCTGAGGCAGGTCATGTATCAAAATATCAGATTAACCATCTAATATTGAACTGACAGGAGTTTAACGTTTACAAATTAGTATTTTTGTGAACAAATATGGGACTTTGGAGATTGGAGAAGTTTTAAAATTGCAGAAGTTCACTTTAAATGTGGTCCTGCTTTGACCAGCCTTTCAAATATCCCTTTAAAAAAGTAAAATTTTATACAACCCACCCTGAAGAACAACAGTAGATGGTAAAAAAGTTGGTCAATTTAGCCACTTACTGTCTAAAGGCAGCAGAAATATCTGAATATTTATTTAAAAAAAAAAAACATGTTTAAACAGTTTATTTGCTAGGTACAATGTTGTTGCTTGTTTTAACCAAATAATCAAATATTTTATCTACACAAAACATACCCCCTGCAGGTGATGCTGCTTATTAGCAAACTACTCTTCAGGACTGGACCAATGTATATACATTTATTGTCAAATACATAAAATATATATTATGCAAGTAAAACTATAGTCTATTTGTATTTTCCATTTTTAGCAAAAAGAAGATGCATTACAGTCGTATAAATCTGTAAATTGGCTTATTTTCCTAAAAGATTAAAATATATATGGTATATATTTTTATAATTTCTTTTGGCCTGCCACATTATAAATGTATTTTATTTGGTCATATATTAAATCATCTCAGGGTCAACTCCCAGTGGTACTGAACAAAGTAAAAAAAAAAAAAAAAACTTAATTTAATTTAAAGTTGATAAAGTTGGTGTGACGAGTTCAGATGCTCTTATTGTGAAATTCTATGACATTTACTTTTGTTGGTCAGTGTCCATTTAAAAAAGGAGTATTTAATAACCAAAACTAATAACATTTATGCATTACAAATTTTAAATAATCTGTTGTTTTTTCAAGTAACCAGTACTGTATTTTTCAGACTATAATGTGCATCGGATTATAAAGCGAACCGGATTATAAGACACATTAAGCAAAACAACAGTCAGGTAAGTCAAACTTTATTCAACTCATTCACAATAACTACATAAAATCGGTGTAAGCACAACTAAAATTAATACATAAGACACACCGGATCATAAGGCTAACAGGTGATGTTTGAGACAAATTAAAGGATTTTAAGTGCGCCTTATAGTCTGAAAAATAGGGTATTTATAATTTGAATTTTCACAACTTTGCTTCTTTCAAAACGTTGGTCTTAAACTGTAGTTTTAGCAACTTCAATTTGTTTTTGGCAGTATTTATTCTAAACAAATTTGGAAACATTTCTGAACAACTGGTTATAATGTTGGTGGCACAGATTAATGCATAGTATGCGCCAGGATAAAAGAAAAACCCGTTGAATTTTCCACTTGGTCTGTATTATCTCTTTAAAAAAGAAAAAAAAAAGAGAACAAGTTTTTGCACGCAAATCTTTACAGTTCATGAGAGCATCGCGTGGCTAATCATGCAGGAAAAAAAACTTGCATAAAATAAATTTGTGGGTTTTTTTTTTTTTTCAGGTAAAACTAATTAAACTAAATACTTTTATTTGCTAATATTTATCTTCTGCTTTTGTATCTGTATCATTTCTTGAAGGTTTGTGTCTGTAAGTGCAAAACTGAACCTGTCTGTGTAAGGAACATTTTGCTCAGTCTTCTTGCTTTTATCCATTTTAATGGTTAAAAATTAGAATTTTATTGTGAAAATTGTTACAGAAGTTTAACAAAATTACCTTAAAGGAAGTAAAGTTTATTTTTTTATGAGGGATGAAGTTCATATACTGCACTGTATATGTCTATTGCTTCTTGTTGAAGTGGTGAATTTACAGCGATGAACGTCTTGCAGAGTATTATTTTTTTTTATAAATCTTCAGAGTGTTATGCTCTAAAAGACGGGTTGTGTTCATCGTGACGGTGTGTGGAGGCGAGCGCTGATAAAACGCTGCGGTTTGTTTCTTAGCAACAACAGCAGCTCGTCCTTCAATCACAGTTAAGTGCTTTCAGTGGAGATTTAAAATCCAGAACGTAGTACAGGAAAATGCAACGCCTGTTAGCATTTGTCTAAGACAGATGGTTTGTTTAAGCACAAGTGCGTGTGTTTCTTACAACTGGGGATGGAAATGAGTTAGACTATTCTTTAATTTTAAGGTTTTACATATCGGCACAAAAAATAATCAGATCAACACCATAAGGTCATAACGTTTGAGAAACGTGGGCAAAATTAGTTAAATATTAAGACCATTGTCACTGATGCCATTTAGCTCAAGAGGTCAACCAGGCGACATTAACTTTTACTGCTGATTTTATTAATTGTTCATCATCAAAGTAAAAGCAATATATTTTCATGGAACATACGGCACCACGTACAGGCCTGGTGTGGTTAGAACAGCATTTTGGATAGTTTGGGTGTTTTCGTGCGGGCCAAGACTTTCTGCAAATGCTGCCATCTCTACAAGGTTGTTTTAGAAACAACAAATGAAAAGATCGTTTGTGGAAAAACTTGTGAAACCTTTCTCAGGTGGACAAGCCCTTTAAAAAGTACCTGCTGCTGCCCATCAGTCTGGGAAAGGTAATTATTTGGAGTCCATCATTCTACAGAGGTAAACATGATTCACAAGTGGAAAACATTTAAGACCGCTGCCATTATTCTCAGAATTAAGCATCCCAGCAACTTCACCCTTAGGTCAGACTGTGCAATGCTACACAAAATTATCCCAAAAGAAGCTCTATTTCAATCCAAAGGCCTTAATCAGCAGGTCAAAGGTTAAAGTTAATGATGTGATCAGAAAGATGTCTTGTTTAGAAGGGATGAAGGAAAAAACATATTTTTATGTCATTAGGCTTTTACTTGATAAATTATTTAAATGTTTGTGATTTTAACCACAGTACAACAGATTTATAGTGCCACTGCACTCGTATCTTCTCTGTCTGTAGCTCTTTTTGTAAATGCTTACCATAAGTAGGTGCTTTTTCAGGTGAAGTGCCTTAATCAAAATCAACACTGCAGTTTTATTCAAATAAATGGGCTCAAATTACACTCAGTAATTCTTGACGTGCATTTATTACAGTTAAAGAAAGCATACAGCACAAAGCCTTCAGCTGGTTAGCCAAAGAGGTGTTCAACTTTGCCTGAATAAATCCTGAATAATACTCCGTTTTATTTATATGCATGACTTTTTAGATCTTGGAGCATCAAGATATTGTATTCTTGGAACAAAAAGGCTTCAAGTAAACTACTTTTTTTTTTCCATTAAACGTATATTTTTCAAAGCGTTATCTTGATTTGTTTAAAGATTTGGGTCCCTGCTTATTTCTGTACGGCGGCCGTTTCCTGTGTGTGCATTAGTTTCTTTACAAATTGCACAATGGAGGGGAAAGATGAACATTTATTGGTTTTAGCAGATTATTAAACTGAGCTATCAGGTGAAGCTGAAGCAGAAAATGAAAATGTGTGCGAGGACAAGATGGTTTCATCGCTGTATTTATTTACGTATCAGAGTATTTCCCCCAGGAGGGATTTAAGATTTTCGTATCAGAATATTTCCCCCAGGAGGGATTTAAGATTTTCTAAGTGTGTGCTTGTGGGTTTAAATGTGTCTGCGGGATGATGGATCACTGTGGGAGTGTGTATTGTGAGATCTGTGTGTGATCTCTGGGTGATTGTAACGAGTTTGGTTATTAATCTTGGCTCATTCAGCTAACAGGAAGTTGTGATAAACCGAGGCTATAATGTCACAACTGAAGAACAGTGACAATACGGCTGAAACTGAAGTCTTCTCCTCGTAATAAAACTTGTATTTATTTTCCCAGTAAATAAATTGCTGTTGTTTTGAAGAAAACAAAGTGGTTATGTCTTGAGTGAGATGTTCCTGTTGTAAACAAATCAGTAAGGGAATAAAACAGCAAGAATGCCATTATGTTTGCTAAACGGCTCTACAGAAGTGTTGACGTTTTATCGAAGGAGTTTGTTTTTTTGCTTTAAACCAGTCGTTTGCATAGCTCACAGCAAAATAACATTTTAGAAACTGGAAATTCAATTCAGTTTATTTATATAGCGCCAACAGAAGTCATCTCAGGGCACTGAACAGAAACATTCATATACATTAAAAAGCAAGTTAATAACATTATTTATCTGAGGAGCAGACTGCTTTGAATTTAACTTCATCACAGAACTCTCATCTTGAGCAAGCACGAAGGCGACAGTGGAAAGGAAAAACTCCCTCATGAGGAAGAAACCT
>JARVLU010000624.1:18805279-18820950 GCA_031762415.1 Simpsonichthys santanae | reverse complement strand
GTTCCAACATCATGTCACACACACTTTAAGCATAGCGATACGCGTTGCTTCGAGGAATGTTGGGCCTTTTAATTTAACGTCTCCTTGTTTATTTTTTGTAAATTTATTCTGACAAACTCGACTCCCGCACCAAATTAAACCTTGATCATTGGTTCTCAGAGAGGTTTGTGGGGTTAACTCTTCACTTTGTTTAATTTCTCAAGTCACAGAAAACACAGAAAATCCCACTAATAATTCTTCTTGTGGCTTTTCCCTCTTCAGGTGTCTTCATAGCAAGTCATCCTCCTCCATCTCACTGTTCTCAGTCCAACTACTGTACCTCCATGTCCTCTCTAACTGCATCCATGTCTCCTCTTTGACTTTTTCCCAGCAGCTGCATTTCTAACATCCTTCTACCAGTATACCCACTGTCCCTCCTCTGGACATGTCAAAACCATCTCAGTCTGGTCTCTCTAACTTATAATTCAAACCCTGGGTTCCTTTCTGGTGGTTTGCCCTAATGTTTATTTCAGGTAAATTTTGACAGACTGATTCCATCTCAAAGTCCTGAAAAGTGATGATTAATGGAAGGCAGAGGCATAATTTTACATTTAACAACAAATGTTTTTGTTTTGTTGACATACGTTTTAAAACTGACAAGTGGCACTCAAGAACTTAAAAGTCCCAACATCTTATGTAGTTTATGCAGAAATACACATTTTAACTATTTAAATCACACTATTCCTATATGTCTGAAGCAAAGTAGTATTATATAAAACTATATAATATACAGTATATAAAATCTCTACAGCTGAAACAAAACGAGCAACATTTTCTATAAAACTGTTTTCATTCTATTTTTATATATTTAATTATGGCAGCACGGTGGCGCAGTTTGTAGAGCTGCTGCCTCTCAGTGAGCAGTTGCCCTGGTTCAAATCCAGGTCCGGGGACCTTTCTGGGTAGAGTTTGCATGTTCTCTCTGTGTATGCGTGGGTTTTCTCCGGTTTCTTCCCACAGACCAAAAACATGCATGTTAGGCTGATTGGTAACTCTAAATTGCCCCTAGATGAGTGAGAGAGTGAATGGTTGTTTGTCTCGTTTGTGTCTATGTGTCCCTGTGATGGACGTGCAACCTGTTGTCCCCCACCTCTTGCATTGCGATTGCTGGACATGGGCACCAGCGACTCCCGCAACCCAAAAAGGAAGAATCGGGTAAACGAATGGATGGATGGATGGATGGATATTTAATTATTGAAAAACTGTCCATTTTTTTTATTGTTACAGAAAAAATTTCAAGAAAACCTCTCATTTTGTCCAAAGGAAAGTAATCTCTGAAAAGTTTGCTTCACATTTTCTGTTTATATAAAAATAATAATAATAATAAAAAAAAAAAAAGGGGGGGGGGGGCGAAATGAGTAAATGTGAAGATTTGTGCTTTACCTTTGTGTCTGGAAGAACTGGAGATGCTCTTAAAAATTTCCAGAGAGCACCTGGCGACTCTCCCAGCAGACAGCATGCTTCATCGATGACAGTAAAACACAAGAATATATCAATAAGAACACATGTTCTTATATGTTTTACATCATGTGACATGGTTAACTTCCTCTAAACAAATCACCAAATGTGCAAAATAAGCTTAAATCACACTATTTCCTCACAGATATTTTAAAAATAATTGCAACATATTTAAGGTATTTAATAAGCATAATGAACATGTTATAAATGACAATGAAAGAACACATTGCCAGGTAAAATAGAGACTGCACAGAAAGGTGGGGTTTATTTACCTGGAGAATCAGAAGATTTTAGACATTTTCTTCTTTTCACATGCTCATTTAAAACAACATATTGGAAATAAAAATCAGCTGAAAGCTGAAACTGAAGAAATGGACCTAAATAAAGCAATTCAGAGTGAAAAAGAAAAAACAAACATGTACAAAGTTATTATTACAGTAAAGTGAATAACGTTATTCATTTAATGCTGGGTTCATACGATGTCAACAATTACAGTATCTTAAATACAAATTTCATATTTGTACATAATTTTACAAATAAAATATGTTAATTTCAAAGTCTAAGACTAAAAGGTTTGCTTTGTTTACAAAACACGACCAGAGCTGTTAACAGGAAGGAAAATGTTAGCTAGAAACTAACTGGAGCCGGTGTTTAATAACAGGATTTAACCTCTCACAGCTGTCGGTTTGCGAACTAACACCTTTATGAAATCATTTTAAACTATTTACCGATTGTTTAGGTTTGTAATTCCTTCAAAAGGGTTGCGTTAATGTCCTTTGTCAATGTCGAGCAGCGTCAGTCCGAACTGCAAACGTTATACCGAAAAATGCACCCCGGAGCAACTGAAACGTCTAACTTCCGGTCAGCCTTCAAAATTAAGGTTTTTTTTTTTAAAAACACCAAAATAACATTCAAACCGCTAACTGAAGTAAGTTTCTGAGTAAGTAAACAAACTTAAGTAGTTTCCTTATTTACTATAAAACTGGCAGATTCGTACTTTTGTTAACTAGTAGCATCCGATCAATATAATTTTTTGCTGGTTTTAGTTCCTATCAAGTTGTTTTAAATGTTGTGACCGTGAAAGCTGGTGTTTTGCCAAAAAACGCACCCCGAAGCGACGGGATCAAGTCACTTCCGGTTAGCCTTCAAAATTAAACTCGTTTTGTTCAAACCAAGTCGCAAAGTGAAACTGTATGGAAGTGTCTAAAACCAAAACATTTGATGTTCAAATAAACATAATCACACTTGTAAATACATAAATGTTCTAAATTTTTAATATTTAAACATATTTTTAAAAACTTCAGATAAATAGTTTTATTTACATTTTCATCTAATCAGCATGATACAGTATTTATACAACTGCTTGCTTTATACTTTAATTTATGGTTTATTTAATAGCCTTATACTTTTGATAACCATAGACATGAGAATTTTTAATTGTTACTTTTTAACATGCATTTTAATAAATATAAAAATCTACAGAGGGTCTTCAAATTCACATGATTTGAACATGTCTGAGATTCTTCACATCTTTCATTTCAAGTTTCATAAGTAATTATTCTGGGATTCGGTCCAAAGATTTGTCTCCTTTGGCCAAAACAAACAGTAAAAGCTGGTCTAGGTCCAGAAAGAAAAACAAATACTATTCAAAGAATGTATTTCCATTCTTGTTTGTATAGTTGTATTTGCATTTTTTTTAATGTCCCTGCAATAAGTTTGATCAATGTGCACAAAAAGATGATTTCTGTGATGGCTGTAGAACATCTCCTAAATAAGTCTTTTTATTGATTCCCACGGTCTTTTGTCCAAACAAGAAAAAATTCTGTTTTTAATAGTATTGATCCCAGCTGTTGTGTGGCGGTGAACAACCTTTAACCTTTGTTTTCTCAGATTTCCTGGGGTTTTATTTAATCAGGAGAAACTGAGGCAAGCAAGGGAAGGGAATTAAACCAGAACAATAAATACTTCACGTTTGTGATTTTCTTAATTGGTATGTTCAAGTGCTGCTTTTCTCTGAGCTGCAAGACTGGGCACAACTCACGATTTCTTCACATTGTAATGATTCCTGCTAAGGTTTTGAATCTAAAAGATACAAATAAATAAACAGAATCACTTTGTTTAAAAAAATTAAATAAAATTAAATTTAAAAAATCCTAAAATGTGAGTGTTTCCCCTGAATACAAACAGGAATCCTCACCTTTCAGCCACTTTCCCAACAAGAACCTCCAGTTCAAGGCAGATGGTGAACTTTGACCTGTGGGATGTCACTGCCATTCAGCATGACTTTATAAAAGATCTGAGAGGTTTTAGTTGTATTCATCCCTGTGGGGACTGAAGAGTCCATCATGGGTTACAACAAGCTGTGTCTGTTGCTGCTGCTGAGCTGCTGCGCTGCAGCACGTAAGTCTGAATTTATACAGTTTTAGAGAGGTTTGTTTGTTAATTGGAAGAGAAAATTAATGAGCAGTTTGACTAATAATAACAAAAGTGTTATTAACAGCCCTAATGAGCACTGATCAGACAAAGACACATGAAGGGAGGATTAAAGAAAACAATATGAAGACAACAAATATAGATTTTTATTATTTCTTAATCTGTGCTTTTTTGTAAATTAGATTTTGCTTGCCGATCCACTCTGAATCAAACTGTCCTCATTCATGCCACAAGTACAAGCTCTTGGTTATAATAAAAAAATTATTTAGAGCACATTTATGTCTGTTGTTTTATTGTTTCAAATAATGACTGCACATCCTGTTAGGTATTGTAAATGTCTTTAAAACATTTCTGAACTTTGTTTACATTTTGTAACATCATATGTCATCTCAGAACTTAAGGTTAGCAGTTGAAAGTATGCAGTGATAGTGTATTTAGGAAAATATTTCTTGAGCCACTGATCTCAGAAAATAATCACTGGATGTGCATCTACAATGATTACCGGTAACTTTAGAAGTAATCACCATTTTAGCAAATGCAGAAAACACAAAAATGGCTAAAGGTCAGTCAGATGTACAAATATTGTGCTAAAATTTAGCATGGAAGTAGCTGAGGGACTTAACAACAGACACTCAGAGAACTTGAAGAAATGTAGTGGGTAATATGCATTTCTTCAAAGAATGCTGGGCCTTTAATTACCTTTTTATGTAACAAGACATAATCAAACATAACTAGACTGTGCCAAGCTTTAAAACTTATGTAAACTCAAATAAAAAAACACAAGTTCTTAAACTGAAATATTTATTTAACAGAAACTAAACCAACCAAATATAATGCATAAAAACACCTTTACACTTTAATTTATGTTTATAACTAAACCTGCTCTTTGTTGCAGAGGATCACAGAGAAACATCATCATGCCAGTGTAAGTTTCCATCTGCACATCTGTTACCTTTGAGTTAAATGTTGGCTGATGAGCTTGTTGGGCCAATTACACCCAAACTGTTGTTTTTCTGTAAAACACATTTTTTAAAAACTGAACTCCTTTTTCTGTAACGGGGTTGTTGGTGCAAACAGACACATTGACCTGCTGGCGGGTCGATGCTGCTCTCTGAACTGATGAGCTGTTTTGCTGCAGCTGTTTCTAGTTTTTAAAAAAGCTTCTTTTGTCTGCTTCAAACTCCAGTTTTTGTCCACGGAGGAGTTCAAAGCTGGAAATCTCCCTTTAGAGTTCTGATGCAAGAGAAAAGCATGATACTGAAGCCTCTTATCAGGATGTAACATACTAAAACTTGTGATTTTATGCATTTGCAGTGGCATCCAGATTTAAGCTTCATAAGAAATACATGTATCAGTACACAGCTGGGAGTCGGAACGAGGTTGTGGGCACGGCCAACCTACAGAACGGACCAAAAGTCTCTTGCCAGGTAACAATACAAAAACCTATTTCTGTGTCCCACTTTGAGCAATAACACAACTCTTATCAGAACCCCCCTGACTGTGCATCTGCTGTCATTTATCTGCAGGTAGAGATCGAAGTCCCCCAGATGTGCAAATTCATCATGCACACCAGAGGCTGCACTCTCAGTGAAATGTCCGTCATGGACCCTGAGGGTCAGCCGGTCTACAAGCCGGTGTCTGACTCAGACGCCTTCAGAGCCAGCATGGAAAAGTCAGTGCTAAATGGGGTTCATGTGATGATGAAACTTGTCTTTAAAGCACCAGATTGTTTCAGCTTTGAGGATATTTGACTGTATTTCAGGGCTGCAATTATGTTGCACATTAATACCAAACGCAAAAAGTATTGACAAAGTTTGTCAGGATCTGTGCTTTTTGTTAGTTTTACGTTTTAGTATTAGGTTGGCAGTAAAGAGTCTGTAACAACTTCAATTAGTGTTTTCCAACTCCAGCTGGTGCATCAAAGCTATCTATTCCTGCCAACATTGTGTAATATATACCGGTACTTGGAACATATCACATCCGAGACACTGGAAGAAAATTATTTCTCTGTCAGACTGGGAGGGAGAGAAATCATTAATCTTCACATTGCCAGTTACATATGCCTTATAACTGGTTCTACCATTGTTCAAGCAAAAAACCTAGACTTTGTGAGTTGTATGGACATTGAGACTAAGACTATGTTTCTGGTAAACAGGAGCCTGTTGGCATCAGGGAGACAGAACTCGCTTATACAGTATAAAAAAGTCCTTTACCTCTGCTCTTTGTTCAGACCAGAGGGCAACTTAATTATAAATGTCAAGACAAGGATAACCAAAGCTGTCAGTGCTCAAGCAAGACTCTAACTTGTTTGGAAGGAGTGTTGATGGCTATCAAAGTTAATTAGATTTATACATGCACTTGTCAGTCATGCTGCAGAAGCCTTTTGTCTCAGAGAAAGAGAGAAAAAAAAATAGGCACATCTGAAATGACCAGCTACTGATGCCTGCTTCAGATCCACTGGTCCTCCCACACTACAAATGCTGAGGTCATGTTGGGGATGAGGTGTGCTGCCCAGAGACACCGTGAGGTATGCAGTGATCGGGGATCGAACCTGGGATTTTCGGGTCCCGAGCCGGCTGCCCTGCCTCTACACCATCTGTGTCACTTTCATTACTTTTTGTCTGTCTAAACGGGTCTCACTTGTAAATGAGTCTTCGAGGCTCAACGTGATTTATCTGTGTAAAGAAAGGTTGAATAGTGAGGGCCGAGGGAACTCTGTTGACTGTAATCTTTCAACAAAAAGCTGAAGGAACCTGTAAAAGGAGATCATCCCCCACATCTGAGTAGATGGACAGGGCTTCCTTTCCATGTATTCACTAGTCTTGCTGAAGATTGGCCAAGATGTAAATTGCTGGTGAATGATCTTCATATTGCCCCCAAGACTATGTGACTGACAATGAGGAGAATTAGGTTTATTCACTTCTGGTTAGGCTTTATTTCCTTATTTATCTTTAATCTTAAAATTAAATCTTTCATCACTGTATGAAACATGCAGAGCATAAATGAAGCAGTTCATTTAGGTTCTTCCAAGTTTTGTGTCCCCTAAATTGTTTGTTTCTTCATCCAGGACCCCTCTGAAGTTCCATGTGGATACTGAGACACGTGTGCAGGTTTATCCTGAAGCGGACGAGGCCGTGAACATCCTGAATATTAAGAGAGGGATTGTTTCTGCTTTCATGGTGCCCAATATGGAGAAAGAACAGAGCCGCCTCGTGGTTAGTGTATGTTTATTAAAGATAAGGGTTGAACTCGGTGGAGATGTAAGGTTTTCATATGGATAACCTTGTTATTTCAGCAGTTTAACAGAGAAAATTTGTAGATAAATCACCCTTTAACATGTTGAGATCCGTGTGTTTTTTATTCCTTTTCAGAGCACGGTGCACGGCCGGTGTTTAACAAGTTTCACATTGAAGTCCAACATCCCCACAGACGTGACACTTTCCAGAGATCTGTCCCAGTGCGACCAGTTCCACAGCAGAAGGCTGGTGAACAGCCCATTGGCTCTGCTGCAACAGCTGGTGAGCAACTTTACTACCTTTCAGTGTTTTTACAGGATTTAAAATTATCACCATTCTAAAGCAAAAAGACGCAAAACCTCAACAGTTTTCACGTTTGTTTTTAATAGTTCATCCAGCTTTACCTACAAGGCTGTCTGGTTACTTGACACAAACACTCGGAATTCAATGAAACTGGAAAATTTGCCATTTTTCTTGCAATTTTGGGTCACAGAGTTCCCAACAGCTCTCATGACACTACCTTAAGGTGTGAAAACCTGGTTATGGATTGATGACGTGTGAAATGTCTAATCCCAAAATTTTAAACTAAACACAGACTAAAAAAAGTTTTTCAAAAAGGTTACAAATAAGAAATAAAAAGGGATCCAAGAATGCAGCCCTGAGGAACCCTGAGTCTAAGTTGTTAAAGAAAAATACTCATCATTTGATAAAAACAAACAAAAAAAATAACAGATTAAACAAGGGAAATGTTATTTGCCATGAAGGACTGCTGAAATTTGTTGGTCAAATTAACTTGTTAAAGCCTAAAGAAGCAGAAGTCTCAAGTAGCAAAAAGCTAGCTAAAAATCTAAAAGTATCAAACAATGACAAAAAAATAAAAATAAAATAAAAAATTGGTAGCTAGAAGATAAAAAGGAAAAAACACTCGTGGACAGAAGTAAAAATGTTCTTAAAAGCTCCAAGTAAAGCTTAGCTAAAGTAAATGGTAAATGGGCTACATATCTAGCACCTTTCTATCTTAGAAGCTCTTTACAGTACAATCTGTGCCCTTATTTACCCATTCATGCAGCACTCTACTAGATCTGTACACAGACTAATCAGTGCTTTAGATCACGTTTATACCCCGATGGGACACATGAGGGGTGTTTTGCCCAGGGATGACATGGACATGTGACTGCTGGTGGAATTGAACAACCCAACTCTTGCATTAGAGGACGACTGCTCTAACCGCTCAGCCACAGCCGCTCCAACACTGTCAATGATGACAACACATTTTATTTTACTTGAAAGTAGCATAAGGCTAACTAAAGTTGAAAAGAGGCTAACTAAAACCTAAATATTCTTTAGGTTGCTTCCCTCTGCAGAGCTCACCACATAAAGCAAATGGGTTTACAACATTTGGCAATTGTTTTGTCAGGCGCCCTTCCTGACACAGACTGGGCTCAAACCTGCAACCTCAGGATTGCAAGACAGCAGCAAGAGCACCAAGTTACCAGGGCCCCTAAAACCCAACAGCAGCAGAAATGTTGTTAAACGTAGCAGAATGTAAAAGTAGCTTAAGAAGAAGTAGCTTTAGTGAACACTCTGAAGATGATTTCAGATAAAACAATGTTTCTAAAATAAGTTAAAATATTTAAATGCATGTCTATGGGATTTTTTTTTTAATGAATACATTTACAGTTGGACTTTTTGTTCCCAGCACAACCCCATGTCCAAACTCATCACAAGCACTCAGAGCTGCAGCTACCAGTTCAACGACAAAGAAGCTCACATCATCTCAGCCACGTGCACAGAGAGACACACATACAGGCTGTTTTCCCATGAGTGAGTCAAACCTGACAACTTTTTCACTGGATATAAATAAACCTTTTAATCATCACCTTTCTCCGCCTCACAGGGGAAATGGACTCTCCTCTGTGGTGACCCAAGAACTCCGCTTTCAGAGCGTGAAAAGGAGCGATGACAGAATTTTTCGTGAGTTCTGTTTGTTTAGTTGCGTGAAGCTTTTTGCTGCAACTTTTTAATTTGAAAAATGAACACTTAGATGCAGAGCGCCACCAGGCCAGGCCTCTCCACTTCGAAGACCCTGAGGATAAAACTCCGGTCCAGACAAAGGATGCTGTTCTGAGCACCCTGCAGGAGCTGGTGGTGTTAGCAGGTTCGGATCAGGGCCAGAGGAGAACCAGCCTCTTCCACAAGCTGGTGTCGAGCATGCGGACCCTCAGGAACGAGACCCTCAGCCAGGCGGTCGCTGAAATGGTCGACGTGTCCCGCTGGCTGACCTTCCAGGCCCTGTTCCAGTGTGGAACTCCAGAGTGCACCAGCGCCATCATGCAGGTCATCTGGACCATTGATGGGGTCGGGCTTGAGGTGGATGCTCTGGTTTATGGGCTGAGTCTGCAATCGAGCCCAGATGCTTCACGTGTGCGAGACATGCTCAGTGTGGCTCAGTACAAACAGAGCAAAGCCATCATGTACGCACTGGCAAACACCGTCAAGAAGTGAGTAAAGAGCAGTTTGTTCAGTTTGTCCGCAAGAAGGAAACCACAGGAAATGTCTTCAATAAAAAATAAAAAAAAAAAAATAAATAAAAAAAAAAAAACACAGAAATAAAGAAAACACTGAGAAAGAACAAAGAAAAAAAAAACATTTACAGATTTTTTTTTTTTTTTTTTTTTTTTTTTTCAAAAATGATCTGTGATGCTGACTGTAGAATGACTTTGCTAAAATTTCCTGGAAATAATTGAAACTATGTTGCCAAGTTAAAACTTGCGACCCCAGCCAAAAGCTAAAAAAAGCAAAAATAATTGCTAAACAAGCAAAATACTAGCTAAAAGAATCATAGCTAAAGACCACCGAAACACTAAAAGTAGCAAATGTTTATTAAAACTAGAAAATACTACCTAAACCTAAATATAACAAAAGACAACAAGTGTAGCTAAAAGCTAAATGTAGCTCAAGGGTAACTAAAAGCAAAAATTAGCAGAACACTAGCTGAAAGCTAATAAAGATATTTCTAAATAGAGCACTAGCTTAATGTAATGTTAAAATAAACTAAAAGTTTGCTAGAAAAAAGTAACAACTTATTAAATGTAGCAAAATATTGACAGAAAGGAGCAAAACGCTAAAAATGGAAAAGGATAACTGAAAGTTAATGTAGCAGAACATTAGCTGAAAGCTAAAACAAAAAAAATGTTGTAATAGAACAAAACACTAGCTAAATGCTAAATAAAGTGAACAATTGTTAAAAATCTAAAGTACAAATTTGTTAAAAGTGGAAAAACATTGACTAAAAAGAGCAAAACACCACCGAAACCTAAAAATAACAAAAGGCTTGCTATCCTGCTGCATGCTCAATAATCCAATAAAAGGCTAGCTAAATGAAGCTATAGGAATAACTAAGAGCTAAAAATAGCAATGGGTTATCACAATGTAGTGAAAGGTACTCCAAATGCTAAAAGTAACAAAATTGTTGGCTAAAAGTAGCAAATGACAAGCTAAAAGCTAAACGTAACAAATGACAAGCAATTTCTGTGGGGTAAATATTTGTAAACAAAGTCAAGTATTTTGAAAAGTATCAAAGTTATAAAAACGGGAAATCATAGCACTCCTTTCCTGAATTAATATTTTAATTGAAAAACAAGAGAATAACACAATGTACACAAAAGTAGTTGGATTTTTAAAAATGTACGAAAAAATACAAATGAAGAAAATAATATTATGAATGCTGAATCAGCATTTACTTAATTAAAAACATAATCATAACATCTTTGTTTCTTAACAGGTTCCATCAGGGTGAAGTTACTTCAGAGGTCACAGATGTTTCAGAGTTCATGGAGCTGCTCCTAAACAGTTGCTCAGAGGAAGTGCAGAACTCTGACTTGGACTCCACTCCTGATCCAAAGGAGGTGGTCTTCCTTGTATTGAGGGTACTGAAAACCACACAAACATCTCACAGACGTTTTAAATTTCCCATTGTTTGTCAGAGCATCTCTCTGAAATGGTTCTTTTCTCCAGCTTGAGATTGTTCTCTTTCCTCTCATCTCCAGGTTGTTGGAGTCATGGGGCGGGCTATGCAAGACGTCAGTCCGTCTCTCATTTCTTCTGTTCTAAAATGTGCCAAGAAAACGGACATTCCTTTATCAAACCAAAAGGCGGCTATCCAAGCCTTTAGGTTGATGGGCATTAATGATGAGGTGCGTTCACATCACACTCCATGGGTCATACCTGAACATTTTTACAACCCCAGTTCAGAACAAGATAGAACAATTGTGTAAAATGTTAATAAAAAGGAAAAAAATAATATTTTTTTAATCCTGTAAACTCATTCTTTATTTAAAACAGAACACAGTTGTACCATTTTCAAGGGGAAAAATAAAGTAATTTTAAATTGGATGGCACCAAAACATAAAAAATGGGACAGGGGCATCAAAAGGCTGTAAGAGGTATGAATAAGAAACAGCTGAAGAAGCATTTAGCAAAGATTTGAGTTAATTGGCAACAGGGCCATAAAAGGACTGGGTGTAAAAAGAGGATTTTAGAAGTAAAAATGGGCAAAAAAAACTGTTGAAAGATTACAAAAACTAGCAAAATCAAATGAAAGAGAGTGAAAAGATAGTTACTTATTGAACATTGGGCGATATCTTTAATTGAAATCTGAGTTTTTTTGTTTTATTTTCACTTGGCGGAGCACAGATCAGGAACACGCTCATGGAGGTCTTCCAGGACCCCCAGAGTCCTGTGGAGAAACGTCTGGCAGCTTATCTGGTCTTGATGAAGAACCCTGACCAAGCTTTAATTAGAAATATCGTAACCAGTCTAACGAACGAGAGGGAAGAGCAGATAATGAACTTTGTGGTGTCACACCTGAAAAACCTCCACAGCTCTGATGATCAAACACCGGAGTGAGTAACAAACATCTCAAACAAGAGTGTTTATTTTTTTTTTTTTATTATTATTATTATTATTTTTTTTAATTACAGTATTAAACTAAAGGAACCATGTTCCTGCAGGATAAATTCACTGAAAAGATTCTTAAAGTTCAGTAAATGTAGTTTTTTTCCTCTAGATGTCAAAATGAGTACATTTGTGGTAAAACTTAAGTAGCTTGGTATTTATTTTGTTGCTTTAGTTTTTTATTGTTTTCTCCCCTCCAGGCTCAAAGAAGCCATTGAGATGGTTCTGCAGACGACACCTAAAAGCGGTGTCCTCGATGGTTTGTCACAAAATTACAGAATCAACTCTCCGCTGGGCTCGGTACACAGCAACATCATCTTCAACGACAGGAACACGATGCCAAAGGAGATGATGATGGAGGCCACGCTGGAGGCGTTTGACATCAACTATGACATTCTTGAGGTCTGTTTCAGCAGCAAATTTCCACACATTATAAGTATTATATTTTTACAAGTATTTAAACGTCAATTTTTAAGGTTGGTGTTGAAGGGACTGGATTTGAACCAACAATCGATGGTCTTTTTGGGGAGAAGGGCTTTGTCCTTGAATCAATCTCCAGACTCGTGAACTTGGCAGGCGACAGCGTGCCGATGTTCAGAGAATTTCTGGACAGGATTTCCCCACGTCGAAACAGAATGAGGAGAGAGGTGATTTTTTTTTTAGACTCTTTATCTCAGAGAAGTTCTTTCAAGTAGTTTAAAACATAACCTTTCCAGGTTCCTGAAGATCATCTGAAGGCAATCCGGAATGGTTTTCAGAAACTCCTCAACGATGTGCGATTCTCTCCAACTCCTGAAGCCATGGCTTATCTCCGGCTTCTAGGAGATGAAATAGGATACGTGAAGACCAGCGAGATGAGACAAATGTTCGAGACTCTCTTCATGTACTACCATTTCATCAGGGTCCTTCCTGCACAGGTTAGACATGTTCCAAAAATAAATTTTCAGTGTTGTCTTGAAAATGTTTTAAATCCAATGTTTTTCCCAAAAGGCCTTCTTTAAGCTGACATCCAGCACTGAGAATGAGATCTTTTTCCATTACATCTTCATGGAGAACACCTTTTGTCTGCCCACTGCTTCTGGGTTTCCTCTCAGATTCTCCCTCTCAGGTGTGTTTGCACCTGGTGCCAAAGGAGGCCTGACTCCCTCAGCGACGGTAGGCTACCTCCTCGTTATCGTCCATCATGGAAAGTACTGCATGTGACACCTTGTGATGTTGCATGCATAATGTTCACTACTGCTCTTTCTTCTTGTTGCAGACCGACTTGTCCTTCATGCCTTCAGTTGGGTTGGAATTCATCACCCAGATGGGTGTGCACATTCCAGACTATGTGGATGCAGGGATTGAGATGCACACTAACATGTACCATGAGAGCTCATTTAATGCTAAAATAACTGTGAGCAGAAACCAGATCAAACTATCCGTTCCCGCTCCAGAGTCCAGCACTCAGCTGTTCAGCGTCAGGTCAGCAGCTCGTCTGATAGATGGTGTAAAACCCTCTCGGTTGTTGCTGTTCTGTTGCTCATCTTCTCTCTTTTCTGTGTTTCTGAATGAAGCAACACACTGCTGTCGGTCTCATCTGGTCAAACTAAGATGGTGCCATCCCTGATGGAAGATCGGGTTGACTCAACTGACTGCCAGCCCCTGTTCAGAGGATTGAATCTGTGCACTGTAGTGTGCTACTCCAATGCAACCTCTGTCAACCAGGCTCCATATTACCCCCTGACTGGAGAGACAAAGTAAGTAAAAGCTGCACACACAAAAAAGTGTCAAAAGTTACTGATGGGTTTGAACTTGTTTAAATTGGAAATTTGGATGGTAGCCAAAATATAATTTCCAAGAAAATGGTCATGAATTTAACAGACACACTAGTGAAAACTTTTGTTTACATTAGGTTTGGGGTTGAAATCCAGCCCACGGGGACAGTTTCGGAGTACACCGCCACCATCACAGATGAAACACTCAGAGAGGGGAAGAAGGGTCGACACAAAGTCGAGTCTCTGAAGCTAACCCTGAGAGCAGAAGGTACAAATATAAGACAAGTTTGGATTGAAATGTGCAAAGGACAGGTTGGTTACATCAAATAACCTTTAGATATTTTCAACAAAAGGCTCAAAAACATTATCACAATACAGTATTTCCTGCAATGGTTTAAATTAACACATTGAAAACTGTGGATTACATCCAGCCATATAAGCTAGGTATATAAACAATCTATTTGTGTTATAGAGCTAATTAAGATTTGAGAATGATTTTTATTCAAATACATCAATATGCTGATGACAGAGCAATTTATACAGCAAAAAAAAAAAAAAAAAAATTCTTGAATCAACCATAATCTTTTGGGAGGACGTTTCTAAAGCCTGTATCTCAATTTAAGTTCAGTTTATTTATATGACACCAAGTCACAACAGAAGTTGTCTCGTGTAACTGTACAAAAAAAGTACATACATTATAAAAGTCAATTGGTAAAAGTTCTCTATCTAAGGAAGCAGCAGATTGTGTTGAATCTTCACTTTGTCACAGTCTCCCATCCTGAGCAAGCACAAAGGTGACAGTGGAAAGAAAAAAACTTCCTTTTAACAGGAAGAAACTTCCAGCAGAACCAGGCTCAGGACAAGTGGCCATCTGTTTTGACTGGCTGGGGTTTGAGAGGACATGAAACAGTCAAACATAGAATGACAGGTCCAGGTGTATTTTCGATAGGAGGAAAGACAGAAATAATTACAAATACAAACAGGTAGAGTAGAGCAAGTAAAAACAGCAGTAGAGTGAGTAAATGTGGTCAATTTGTCCTTCAGAAATCCAAGCCTATAGCAGCAAAACTAAATGACAGCTCAGAAAACCCAAGCTGAAGAACCTGATCACTAAAAGCTTTGCCTTCCATTCTACTTTTAGAAACTCTACGAACCACAAGTAAACGTGCAGTCTGACAGCAAAGTGTTCTGTTAAGAAAGTATGGAACAATAAAATCAGTAATATAAGATGGAGCTAGGTTGTTGAGAGCTTTGTATGTTAGAATTTAATTCAATTCAATTCTGGACTTGACAGGGAGCCAATGGAGCGAAGCTAAAACTGGAGAAATATGATCCCTCCTACCAGCTCTCATTAATCTCACCAAGTTAAGGTAGTTGGTGACAAATTTTGACTGGAATTTGCAGGGAGTTTCTAAAATATTTTGTAACATTTGCAAGCGGTCTCAGTTTCCTATAGGATTCTCCGACCCTTGTTTTAGTGTTGCAAGAATTAGTTAGCATTTCAAATTTTCTCTCAAATTAAAACCAGAATTGTTGCAAGTATCTTGAACCCATCCTGAATCCTTCAGCTGTTCATTTTGATGTTAAGTTTGTCAGATCTTACTTTTTGTATTTTATTTTTTGCTGTACCAGAACTAATAAATTCCCAAAAAGAACTTGGAGATTTAAGATTTTTTTTTTAAATGTCTTGCTTTTATTTTATTTTATTTAATTTTTTTACATTTAGCATTAGTATTTTTTTTATTTTATTTTTATTTTAGCACTGTCCAAAGCTTTTTTTTATTTGCAATAT
>JARVLU010000624.1:18785717-18805221 GCA_031762415.1 Simpsonichthys santanae | reverse complement strand
TATACTGTATATATATACTGTATATATATACTGTATATATAAACAGGTTTAAAAAATGCATATTATCTTGTGATGTAACTGCTGAGAATTGTTTCTGGTATTTCAGAGGAAGAATCAATGGAGGCCTTGGCATCTCTGAAATACAATCGCCACAAAAATCTAATCTCCTCTGAGATTATAATTCCTTATTACGATGTGGAGGCAAGTATAAACATGGCTTTAACCGACAGTGACCACAGCGGAAAGAAGTCACGAGGCTTCACCATCGATATCACCAACAAGAACATCCCACAGCTTAGTCTAGTGGGACGAGCAAGGTAACTCATGAAAGGTCCTGGAGTGATTAAACAGACCAGGGTCTGTAGTGTAAACCTATTGTTTTCATATTAGACATGACATGATGAAAGAGGTCATGCTGCAGCTCCAGATGGACATTCCTTTTCTGAAAAGTGAAGCATCCATCACTGCAGTCCTGCAGAGTGACGAGAACGTGAAGCTGGACTTGGAGACAGTCGTCCACCTCCCGGAGACTTTGTACCAACAGAGAGCCTCTTTGAAACAAGGTAACTTTCAGTGGTATTATCAGAGCAGAAGATAAATGATCTTTGTGTTTGAGGATGGATTTTTCTTCACAGATAATGACAAGTTGGAGCTGGAACTTAAAACAGACATGAACGCAGAGATAAAAGAAATGATGCCCAATGCAGAGGATCATTACAGGCAGATACAACAACTCCTTGATGATTTTTTGGACCAAAGAGTGACGAAGACGGACATGAAACTGCGTCACATCATCACCAAAGCAATTGAGGTCAAATCAATATTGTCATAATTTCTTTCAACATTTTGTTTCCTCAATTTGAGGGAGTCCCTCCAACCAGACAAAATGTTGATTGATTTATTGGGATTGGGTCCAGGGATAATCCAACGTCTAGCAAAATTTGAATACTTTTTAAATATTAAACACTGATCAAATTACTTGACAATCTCCCATTTGTTTGAGCCATCTGTAAAATATACAGTACACTAACATCCATCTCTGTGTGCACATGATGATAACAGCTGTAGCTTCAGGACAGATGTAATTACATTTTAAATTGTTGTTGTCTCTCTGAAGGCAGGTGATATTTGGCTGGACAAACTGACTGCACGGTTCCCGTCTCTTGCAAACCTTCGCAGTAAGCGAAGCCGCTCGGACCTCACTTTGCCACCTCTGCCTGAAAGACTGTTTTTGCACTCGTAAGTTTTTAAAACAGAGCTTAGGCAAAAGTAAAATGCATCAAAATGTAACAGAGCTGAAACAATTTGACGACGTCTCATGTTAAATTTTTTTTACCTCAACAGTAACAGTTTGTTTCGATACCAGTTCAACAAGGATAAGATGATCTTCCACCTTCCTCTCCCACTTGGAGGCAAAAAGTCAGAAGAACTGAACTTTCCAAAGATTTTATCTGTTCCCATCATAGATCTTCCACAGATAGGGTTGAATATCCCAGCAAAGAAGTATGTGCTACCAACATTCACTGTACCACCGTCTGTAGACATCACTGTTCCACTTCTTGGTCTGGCTGAAGCATCGACCAAGATCCACAGCAACTTCTATAATTGGGAAGGCTCAATCTCTGGGGGCAACAACACAGTTGATGTTCCCAATTATGTTGTGCTGTACAAGGCCATGGCTCAGTCTCCTTTAAGCCTGCTGTCATACAAAGTTGAAGGTAAACAACCTTAACATGTTCTAATAATACTTTTATTTTTGGTTACTTATACTTCTGTTTGAAAAGATGAAATCTGGAGTAGGCAATTTGAGAAATAGCACTTTCATTTTTCCTTTCTCTGTTTTTAGGGGCTGGAATGATATCAGGGACAGCTGATGACCATCTTAAATATATTTTTAATAGTTCTTTTAGCCACATCCTCATTGACACAAGCTTCAGTGTCTTAGAAACATTAAGGGTGGCAAACAAACTTAATGCAAAAGCCAATTACAAGATGGAGGCCTCCAGTATATTAGGTCTTCATGCTTTTCTCTATTATTCTGCTCAGTCAACTTCCACTCTGGATTCTGATGAAGTCTTAGGAGATGGGACTGTAGATGGACTACTAAAACTAGGTTCATTCAACACCACCGCCTCCTACACACACAGCTACAACCTCCGTCCACTGGACCGAGAAGGAAGAGGAGAGTCCACCTTTCGCTTTGAGTCACCCATCATCCAGTTTCAGAACATGATCCAAGGCGTTTATGCAAACTCTGAGTTAAACATCGTCTCCAAAACCAGTGCCCAGAAAGACATTTTCAAGCACATGGCAGAGCTCAAGTATAAAGACACACAACTGACCCTGAAGTGCAAAGCCGTTGGCTCAGCAATGGGAAAATTCCTCAACAACCAAGTTGAGCTCGGTATATCAAACGATATGTCCGTCTTCAGAATTGAATCACAGGTTGATGATGACACGAGCAGAGTTTACTCACTCATAACTGGATCTCTTAATTCAAATGAGCTTGAGGTGAACTCTGAGGGTTCCCTCATCTTTGACGTGGGCCGTGGATTACATAAAGCTTCTGTAAGAGTTGGAAAAGGTGGTGTAATCTTTGGTGGAATGAACAGCATTCAGTGCAGCCCTGTGACCATGGAGAACATCTTTAATGGTGTTATCTATTTTAACGGAGCTTCCTTTTCTTCAACTACCAAAGCAATGGCTGAGGATGGTAGAGGAGAGCTGAATATTGAGGGTAAAATCACATCTTCAGAGGTCTCTTTGGATGGTGTTTTTAAAGGCCATGCATACGACGCATCCACAACAAACAACATGAATGTCGTACTGAACAGAAGAGCTCTGACTTTTTCTGGAAACTCAAAGGGAACCCTGAGACAGTTGAAAACTGAAAACAGCTGTACACTGACCCTCACTTTGTGGACAATCACCCTCCGCTCCAAGACGGACACCTCTACCTGTGAAGATGTTTACTACAGACAAAACACCAAGGTTGATGTAAAGCCATTTGTTTTTGGGTTCAACGTAACTAGTGACCTCAAATTTTATGACCTCAGGTTGACTAAAGAAAGTCTTGGGAAGCTTGAGCCAGTAAAGTTGGACCTCAGTGGAAGTTTGAGGGGAGCTTACAGAGAAGAACACAACATTGAACATACCTATGAACTCACCTACAAGGATTTCTCTGGGTCAATGAAATACAGCACATCTGGAAACATAATGGATGCAAAGTTGAGTCAAAACTGTGAGCTTGAGTTTGCAGGATTTTCTTTGACGGCAAAGTGTGAGGCGCAGTTAAATTCTGAACCTGTGCGTTTTGACGGCACATTGCGCACCATAGCACTGCCGTTCAGCGTGAGCATTGATGCTTTGGTCAACAGCGATGGAAAGATAAATCTATACGGAAAGCACGCTGGACAACTCTATAGCAAGTTGTTGTTTAAAGCTGCACCCTTGGCTCTTGCATACTCACATGACAGCCAAGTATCAACCACTCATCGCCTTCGAAAGGGGGCATGCTCCACGAGTTTAGGCAACAAATTTGAAGGTCTCCTAACTCCAAATGACCAATCTCTGGACTGGAAAGTAAACTCCAAACTGAACAACCATGCGTACGAGCAGGATGTCAGGGCTTACAATAATCATGAGAGGGTTGGTGTTGAGTTTTCAGGAGGACTCCTAACAGATTTCCTTAGTAGACATAAAAGATCAAGACCAGAAACGCAAATGTTTAGTGTGGCTGGTTTTCTAAAGTACGACAAGAACAGTGACTGCTCCATAATTGAAATCCCTTTCATTGAAAGCTTCCCTGCTGCTTTTGAAAGGCTAAAAAACATACTTATACAAGACTTAGAATCCCTCCAACAGTTCATAATGAGTTTAAATATAAATCAGCTCATCGCTGACTTCAGAGCTAACTTGGATCAGCTACCAATGCATGTAAAGAACTTTATGCGAAAAATGGACTTGGAGAACAAAGTGACTCAAGTCAAAGAAAAACTTGATTATTTGATTAACGAATTTTCCATAACAATGGAAGACTTGGAGGATGCGACAAGCAGTCTTAAACAAAATTTGGAAATACACATAATGGACATAATCACTAAAGTTAGAAATTATATCTTTGAAGTTGAGGAGTTTATCAAAGAAGGGCATTTCACAAATAAGATAGAAAGTGTAATTTCACACATTGGACATCATGTTCAGGCTTTTGATGAAAAACACGAAATTAAGAAATCCTTTGTCAAAGCACTTAATGTCATTGAAGATGTTATTGGACAAATAGATCTGCAGAAACTTGAGGAAAGCAGTGCTGCGTTTCTGAAAGTGCTTGATTCTAAATACGGAATCATGGAGATGATCAAAGAAAAACTGTCAGAGCTGAAACATTTTATTGAGGACTTCAACATGGCTCACTTCTTAGAAGGTGTAAAAAATTACCTTCTCTCTATTGACTGGGCTTCTTTCATTGAGCAGTTTACATATCAAATTCCAGCTTTGGAAATACCAAAAGTGATGGAATCAATGAACGAGGTCATCGTCAACTGGATAGATGAGTATGAAATCCCCAACAAGTTAAACGCAGTATATTCCTACTTCAGGGATATAATTGTGAAATATGAGCTGAACAACATTTTCAAAGATTTAATGGATCAGGTAGTGATTCTTGTAAAACACTGGAAAATTGAAGAAACAGTGCAGTCAGTTGGAGAGGCTCTAAAGTCTATCAAATTTGAAATTCTTCATAATAAAATTATGGACTTTCTGTACAGTGTGACAAGCACACTCAGAGAAACTGACTTTAATAAAAGCATCAACGACCTTAATGAACGGATCTCTTCAATGCTTGAGACGGTGAAAGACTTTGACTATGATGAATTTGTCGATAAGACAAACATGAAAATTGTTGAGATAACAAATTATGTTAATGAAGAAATTAAAAAATATGAGATTGTCAAAAAGACTGAGGCTCTCAGACAGTTTTTAAGAGAGATCCAAACTTCCATCTACACATATCTGGATGAACTCAAAAACACAAAGGTGGCTGATGCTTTAAAGAGACTGAAAAATGTGATTGACACTGCTTTTTACAATGACATGAAACTGAAAGTGCAGGATATTCTTGAGGACATGAGACAAAGAATTCTTGACATGGATATTAGAGAGGAAATTTACATCTATCTTCAGAGAGCCAGTGAATCCTACAGAAATATGATTATTTTCTTTTCTGCACAGTTGAATGGACTGATGGAGTGGATCAAAAATATGACTAATGACAAGGAGGTCTTTAACCAGGTGAAGCAAGCTGTAGATGGAGTTCTGGACCGACTGAAAAGAGCTGAGATTGAAGTCCCCACATTTGCTATCCCTCTTACTGACCTTGTAATACCAGGGTTCACTATCAACATTAACAAATTGCAGGAAATCAGCATTCCAGTTCGAATAATAGTTCCAGAAATCACCATCCTTGGAACATACACAATCCCTGCCTTCACTATAGACTTCAATGAGGTCAAGGCTAAGATAGTTGCAATCATAGATGACATCCGAGCGTTTGAGATCCAAGCGCCTGATCCGGAGGACATTTTTGGTGACCTGAAAGTCCTCTACCTATCTGACCTACCAGACCTCACCTTCCCAGAAATTATTCTTTCAGAGATCAGATTTCCTGTGACGAGTGTCCCCAAATCAAAACTGGAAGACTTTGAAATCACGATGCTTACCATTCCGGACATTAAATTACCCAAGATCCCCAGTGACATCTGTATCCCAGTTTTTGGTAAACTCCATGGAGAATTTAGCATTACTTCCCCACACTATACTCTTGTGACTACAGCAAATATGGAGAACTCAACTTCGACTTTGAAAAATCCACAGTTTACAGCCACAGTTACGTCTCGTGCACAGTCGCCCTTTGAGATCCTGGAGCATGTATTCGAAGCCACTGCTAGGCTGGAGGCTCCCAGAATGAAGAAGCTGCAGTTCACAGAAACCATGAAGGCAACACATATGGCCTTCTCGGTTGACCACGAAGGCTCTCTGACACTCACCGGATCTTCCGCTGAGGCTTCTGCTAAGACTATCGCCAAAGCCACAACCCAAATGTACACAGCTGATCTGACCAATACTGTGGCTCTTTCCTTAAAGGGTGGAATATATACAGTGATAGACACAACCTACAACCACAACCTGGTCATCCTGTCAAAAGAAATATCAAGTCAGGCATCAATCAAACAAAGCATAGCAGCTAGAATGGTATATGGTGCCATTACTGTGACGGGTGAAACAAGTAGTAATGGACAGTGGTCAATTCAAAACTTCTCTGATGAAGGTACGCACAAAAGCAATCTAGAGTTTAATGTTGATTTCAACAGTGCAAAGCTGAGATTTGAAGGAGAAACAGACTGTAAGACCCTAAAATCAAGGCAAACACTGACTGCCGAGTCTGTGATCTTAAGTCACATCACTGTAGAAGCTAAATGTGAAGTTGAGTCTTTGTCTGTCAAGAAGAGTGTTACGGTTGTAAATGGAGAAGTTCATGTTGGGGACTTGAAAGTGTCACTGACAGTCTTTCATGATGCTGAATTCATGGGAGTTCTGATAGGAACCATGTCCAATTTGTTGGAGTTCAAGGCCCATCCATTTGAGATTGTCATTGATGTTAAGAACAAAGTAAACTCAAAAGTCTTCCTACCCCTAAAACTTACCGGTAAGGTAGATCTTCAGCATGATTATGGTGCTGCACTAAACTCTGAGAAGCAACGTGCATTTTGGTTTGCTTTGGCAAGGTTCAATCAGTACAAGTACAGTCATAACTTCACAGCAGAAAACGATGAAAAAGACATGTACTCCCAATTTTTAGCTGATGGAGAAGCTAATTTGGACTTTTTGACAGTTCCACTTTCAATCCCAAATATGACAGTACCCTGTCTCAAAATAGAAACCCCTGAGGTCAGAGACTTTTCCCTGTGGGAAGTTGCTGGCCTGAAATCATTGCTTCTCAACCCTCAACAGTCATTTGACATGAACCTGAAGCTTCAATACCACAAGAACCCTGACACACACAGCTTTAAATTGCACCTCGTACCACTCTACAACTCATTCAGTGACAATGCCAAAACCATTCAGAGTCAGTTTGAAGCATACAGAGACAAAGTAGTTACCTACCTAACCGAGTCATACAATGAGGCAAAGTTACAGTACATTAAACACAAAATTGACACTTCTAGTCTGCCTCCAAGAATCTTCAGAGTTCCTGGATACAAAATACCAATACTTAACATACAAGTCTCTGCTTTCAGTGCAGAGATGCCAGCCTTTAGTTATTTTGTCCCCAAAGAGGTCAGCACACCAAGCTTCAGAGTTCCAGCACTGGGTTTCTTTGTACCTTCTTACATCCTTGTACTGCCATCTCCTAAATTCCCTGTAATCCATGTGCCAGAGACTCTAAGTGAAATAAAGCTGCCATCTTTTACTCTACCACCTGTTCAGGACAGCATTGTGATCCCAGCTATGGGCAACATAACCTGTGACTTCTCCTTCAAATCCACCATAATCACTGTTAATGCTAATGCAGGCCTTTACAATCAGTCAGACGTCGTTGCTCGGTTTGGTGCTTTGTCAGTGTCTGTGTTTGACATTTTGAATGGGAAGCTTGATGGCACCACTAGTATGACAAAGACAAGGGGATTGAAACTGGCTTCCTCTGTGTCTCTAGAGCATAATAATGTAGAAGCCAACCATGATTGTTCTTTTAGCCTCACCAAGAGAATCATGGAAGCTTCTGTGACCAACACTGTGAAAATTAATTCACCACTCCTCCAAATGGAAGTCAGTCAAGAGCTCACAGGAAATTCAAAGACGAAGCCACATGTATCATTTAAAAAAACCTTTATGTACATGTTTGATATTCCACAGATTGCATCTGTTGGCAAAGGAAACATTGACATGAACTGGGAACTGGAAGCGCTTTCCCCTTCTTTGTTGCTGGATACTTCTACCCAAGGCAAGTCCGACATAACAGTGGGCAGTTTAAATTTGGTTGGAGATTTGGAAAATAAGAAAAATTTCTACGTCAGTGTCAATAACCTGCGTACAACCATCAGCACAGCCTTGAACTTAAAACTAGATAGACAGGACAAACAAAAACGAAGCTTGCCCAACAAACTCTTCTCGTTTGGTCTGACCAATGATCTAGCTCTTGACGCTTCCTTGCGTCGTGTTTTTGCAGCACTTGATTACAGCAGTAACAATAATGTTAATTTGGAATCTTTTGACACAAGTGGAAACCACATTGTTAAGGGAGAAATAGATTTAGTTCCTTTGACAAGCTTCAAGACATCACTGGACACTGATGCGAGTCAGTTGACTAGTTTGGGTCACGCTGGGCTTGTTCAGAGCATCAACCTGGCTCTCAGCTCTGAGAAACAGTCCTTCACCTGGAGCAGAAAGGAACAGCTGTCGTCTTTCATTCATGTTGGTGATGTAATGGTTTTCAACAATGAATCTGAAGCAGGTGTGAAACTGACTGAATCAGTGGAGGGTCACCTGGCGTTCTTGAAAACAGTCAAACTCCCGGTTTATCAAAGAACCCTGTGGGATGTGCTCAAATTTGACGAGGTCACAAACATCAATAGCTTCCAATTCTTAAACATCTCTTCCAGTCTTATGTACGCAAAGAGCTTCGATAACTACGAGTTCCATATACCATCTAAAGTATTTGAAAATGGTGTCACGATTAGCGTCCCAGAGATCAGAATTCCACTGGGATCTTGGGTAAAAGAAATTCCTCAATCTGTCCGGAACATCGATATGAGATTCGAAAGTGTTAAAGTCCCGGATCATCTAACCATTCCCCCTGTGATCTCAGTTCCGACTTTTGGTGTTCCATTTACCAACTTGCATGTAGAACCATTTGTGATTGATCCCAAGAATCTTAACATCCCTAAACTGTTCACCACCAAGGCTTTCGACATCATGCTGCCCAGTTTGCCCGTGATGTCTGTGCCGAGTTACGACATCAACATGGAGTATCTTAAGGGTAATATGTTGGTCAGGATTCCAGAACATGAGATCGCAGTGTCCTCCTTTGCTCTGCCCAAATCGTTCACCATCGGCGGCTACACCATCAGCCTAGATGACCTCACGAGTCAGATTTCAAATTTTCAACTTCCAACCATTGTTATCCCAAAACAAAAAGTTGAAATCCCGGAAATCACCCTACATCTGCCTTCAAGTGTGGTCATCCCAACTTTTGGGGCCCTCAGTGCTTCTCTAAACATTTCCTCCAATATTTATAACGTGTCATCGACTGCCTCAGTAAATAGGGAGGGCACTGACCTTTTGACGTCACTCAGCTCCAGCTGTGCCTCAACAATGGTCTTTTTGAAATACGACCTCACCGGTAAGACATCCTCCATTTGATCTGCATTGATTTTTACACTGAAAATGTCTAAAATGATTATTTAATTTTCCCCTCATGTTTCCTCAGCTAGTGCAATGGTTAGATATGATTATGGAACAATTAATTTGAATGGGATGGGCAAGTTGATCCACAATGACATCAGTGTAAATTGGCTACATGTGTTGGCGCAGCCCCTTCGGTAAGAGTTCATCCTGTATTTGTATTTTACATCATAACAAATAATTCAGACCCTGCGAAATGATGTTTTCTAAATGAGTTATGAACAGTTAATGTTAATTATTGTAGATAGCTCTTCAAACGACCCCAGCGAGATCTGGTGAGATTGATAAGCTAATGACTAGCGTGAACGAGTTCAAGAACAAAGTGGATTACTGCCGCCACAAAACAGCTCCAGCCTCTTTACAGCATATGATGTTTTAGAAATCTTTACATAGTAATTTTACATTATATGTATATTAACATAGTTTTCTGATAATGACTGTACTGTAGGCCCCACGTTTTGCCTGTAACAATATTACAGTTTGATGGTTTAATCATCAAGATGCAGCAAAAATCTAACGAGTTAATTTTTTTTTTTTACTTTTCAGAACTAAGCGTCAAATCTCTCGAGGCGACTCAGTGATCCAGTGAGTCTGCTTTTGCTTCTCTGCTTCTTGGCCAAAGTTCTCAACACAGTTCAAACTAATGTGCATCAAAAGAACATCACTTACAACAATGTATTTTTTTCGAAGGGAGTCTCGTCACACTCTGAATATTGACGTCAGCAGTCGAACATTTGCCGATGCGAACTTTCGATTTGCGTCCCGAAAAGACGGCATCACTGCGTCTGTGTCGTCTCCGTCGGCTGGTTTCCTCGGACTGCATCTCCAGAGAAGATCTCCATCGCAGCTTCATGGGAAATTGTTTGGCCGTTACCTGGTGAGACCATTTTTCTTCTTGCGTTAGTTTTCTCTTCTTGTCAAATGTTTTACTTTGGACTTGCTGTGGAACGTGTTGGGTTTGCAAAATTTTTACCCAATCCTAAATATGTGAATGTAATTCCTGAACTATGCGATGCACGTGAGGTCTTGGAGCAAAAAACCTCTGAAGTTTTATGTCAGCACCAAAATCAGTGTCACGTCTTTGAACGTTTTTTCTTTCATCTTCAGTCCTCTCCTGAGAAAGATACCAACGCTTTCACCGCAAAGGCCTCCCTGAGGAACGCAAACAAGCTGGTCCTGCAGACGTCATGGAACTGGGACTTCTTCCGTGACGTGATCGAGGGCTTAAAGAACCGGATCCCCGAGATGACTAACACTCTCCTGAAGTTTATTAACAAGTATCACACCTCACACTTTGGATTCGATCTGAACCGAGGCGGTGTAAAACTGAAGAACGCCGTTTCTAACCTGATAGAGTCGGTTCATCGCGGGGTTTCGGTTTTGTTTACCACGCTGCAGGATTTAATCCAAACCTTCGCCTATCAGGGAAAAGACATGTACACAAAGGTTTGTGACAGCTTGATGATGTCCATGGACTTGCAGGAGTTTTCAGACACGCTGGTCCTTGAGGTTATAACTTCTTTTAGAAACATCCAGAACAGAATTGAAGTCTTGTTAGAACCCGTCACAGAGTTTTTGGAGAATAAAAAGTTCACACTTCCTGGATCAGAGAGGGAGCTTTCCATCGTAGATATAATCCAGGAAGCTCACCAGTCTGCGTCAGAAGCCTTTGACGGGGCAAGTCGGCAGTTTTTTAGACTCTTGGAGAAGATTTCTGCATACATAAGAAGAATCGAGTTCAACGTACCTGGAACTGATGTTCGTGTTAATGGACATGAGCTCATGGACAACCTGACTGCTGAAATAAATGCAGTGAATTATCATCTAAGGTCTTATTTGAGAGATAAAGCAGACTTGCAGATAATGGCTGAAAAAACTCAAAGTCTCCTCGCCTACCTGAAAGCTCAAAACACTGAGCTTTCTCCTCATGTCGATGCCATTTTTTCTGAAATCCTTCGGTCTTCAAAGCAGACCACAGACGAAGCTCAGAAATACGCAGCTGATTGTAAAGCCCTGCTGAAACTGAAGCTTCACGAGGCTTACGGCGTTTTAAGTATGGAGAGCGTAAACAGCGGCACCCAGCAGTTTATCAGCGTTTTACAGTCAAATTTCTCCGAAGCACTCAATGAAAGTGTGGATCTAATGAGAAAGGCGTCTCAGAACATGGCGCCATACATCAGAGTGGGTAAAGAAAAGGTGGATGTTGAGATTCCCTTACCTTTCCAGTGGAAATCCTTCAGCGAATGGCCGACTCGGATCTGACAGTGAAACCTCTCTTTTGGCTAAACGGGTGTGAACAATGTTTTTGTCAAGAAAAAATAGATGATTGATACAGTTATGACCTGCCGAGTGTATAAGTGACTGTTTGTTGGTGATAAAACAGAAAATCCTTGGAGTTTCATGATAGTATAAAGGGAAATGTTAGTTTTACTGCAGTGAGTCGAGTCGGGATGGACGGAGTGATGAAGATCAGATTGTTCAGCATCTTCCTCGGTCACTCCAATATATATAGTTCTGAGCAGCTATAGAAATTAGTTCAAGCTTTCTTGATTTCTGGCACTGATACAGCTATGCAGAAACTTTTAGGATTTTAAAAACAAGCCAGATTTGGAGTTAAGATATAATTCATGAATTATTCAGAAGTTAAAAAAGTTTTTTTTTCTTGCATGTTTAGCAAAATAAATAAATAAAAATTAAAGTCTAAATTCTGACTGAAAATAGGTGAAACTGTAAACTAAACATTTATATGTGTTACACAGGGGACAGCCTGCTTAATGTAAGTTAGTCACATGACTCATGCTTTGTTTACATTGAATGTGGACCCACATTTCAGAAGAAATGCTGGAGTAAACTCTTTCAGACTGCACCGTTTGATAAAGTTCAGGTCAACCTTTTTCATGTTTGTTTTCAAAGTTTACAATAAAAACTGTTAAATGTTTTCTACAGAATCATGAAGTTTATTCCATCTGAGCTCTAGATCAAGTCACACTGTTGTCCATTATTTGCAGGACTGTATTGCAGCATCGCTCTAATTAATTGTTAGGTTGTGATCTTTTATTTTGGAGTGTAAAGATAAGTTAAAAGTTTGCACATACTGTAACGGCAAATTTCAAATAACAATTTGTTACTTTAATGCAAGATATCCACAGAAATCCAACTTTTTTGTGTCAGTGTAACTTCACAAATAGTTTCATAGAAATATGTCAAAAATGCTTTTACACAAACAGAAATAATTTTACATACATCTAGTTTTACTAATAATTTGTTTGGGATAAATTGTGGACTGGATTGCTAAAAATCTGTGCTCCATCTTATTTTGAAAGGGAATGTCCAAGAACCTTCCCGCCCCCCCACCCCACCCAAAAAAAGGTTTAAATAAGTCTGAATTCATAATGTATTTCTTTTGTATTTGATCTGGTAGTGGACTTGGATTGGACCAGATCATCTGTGCCAAAGAGACGTGTGTTTAGGCTTGATTGAACATTTTAAATGTAACATTTTATCAAAAAAGTTACTTCAAATGAAAATGTCTAAATGTCAAAACAATATATATTGTACTGCAGAATACATCTGTATTTTTTTCTTTAAATTCTAAAACAAATGAAAATCATAAAGAGAAGCTAAAATTTTATGTTCCAGGCTATAGATAAGTATAAATTTTCTAAGAAATTTATGACAAAAAAAGTTAGGTACACTTTGGATCCAATAAGTTTGGATGTGTAGCAAAGATTAAATCAGTATTTGTCGTGGCAGGAATGATACGATACACAGGAAGACCAAGGTTTGCAGATTTAAAAAAAATTATTTTATCCAAAGTAAAAAAAAATTGCAGTGATTAAAATGGTTCCAAACAATGAAACATGTTCACTCAAAGATATGAACAGAAGGTTTTTGTAGCAGCTATCTAGCTGTAAAACACATAAGGACGCCAGCTGTATGACTCAGCAGAGGTCAGTCTGACCCACACTGTGATCAGACACGTGTACATGACTGTTCTGCTGACTTGTCAGAAAGTCCTATTCCAGCATAGTTCTTTATACATAACCTTTATTTACATATTAATAGAACTATCACACTGTATAAATGTTGTGTTTAAAGTAAAAATAAAATTAAATGATTCAGTTTTGCAAATACAGTACTGTATTTTAATTATCTTTATTTTTAAGTCATTTGTTTTTCTTGAACAAATCTCATGTGTATTTTTTTTACTGACCGGCAGGGGGCAATCATGGTGTCGTGAGCTGGATGGGTGTCGTTTTGTTACAAAGAAAAAGAAAGGGGATCTTCCGTTGCATTCAAGACACCTTCGATATGTAAATACATTAGAGGCTTACTGTTGCGTTGTTTTGATATTAACGAGAAACATTTGGTTAAAATTATTTGATCTAAAAATAAACAAAGAACTTTGTCTTCTGACATTTATTTATTAAAAAAAACTAAACAAATGTGAGTTATACTTTTATTAATTTTCGTGAAAGTATAAAAATCCGAGCCTTTTCTTGCACGAGAACGCAGCAACAGACTACCGGTAAACTGACCAATCAGGGACCAAACCGGCAGTCTTGCAAACACAGGAGACAGGGAGCAGTGACATCGATTATTAAGAGGATAAACTGCTTATTTAATCAACAATAAAAGGTAAACTGTTTTTGTTACACTCATTAGATAAAACATAACTTCCTATAACAGCACGTAATTTTGTTTTTGTTTTTTTTTACAAGTCAAGGTATGAGGATATGATGATTTAACTGTGTTGTGTTTGTGACAGAGTTCACTCGAATGTAAACTCTAATATTGAACCTTAATGTAAAATGTTTTACTGTTAGCTAAAACGATTGTAACGTTTTGTTTTAATCTGTGGCCCGAATAAATCACCTTCGAACCCTGCTGACAAAAGTCCTGCAACACAGGGGCGTTTTCAGAATATTTAATATCAGGGGGCACTGCCCAAAAATCCTTAGATGCTTATTCATAATTAATAAATAAACAGAATTAGCACTATCTCTGTGTTTTGGCATTTAACTAGAGCTGGTCAGTTCCTGATCTACCCGGGTTAAGGATTTAAGTCCTTATACTGAACCAGGACCCACAAATCTGAGGTCTAAATGAACCCGAATCCTTCATGTCCTCTGGCAGGCTACAGATAAGTCAGTGAGTTAGCAATTACAACCAAAAATAAATAAATACATAATAAATAAATAAAATAAATGCACATGCTGCGAACACACACAATTCTGTTCGGTACACCGGTTTAATGCCTCACCGGACATGCTGCGGAGTCTGGTCCCTGCTTCGGGTTAATAACCCACCAGAAACACAGCTGACTCAGATCAGTCGGGTCGTTGCACCAGTTTAACTCACTGGATATGCTGTGGGGATGACTTAAGGGCTGATTTAGGTAAAAAGCTCACTGGAAAATTCAGCAGACTCAGGCTGAGGCAGTGAGTTTAAGTACTAAATTAAATATAGCAATAAACAAGGGGTTGAGAATGTTGTTGTTTGTCATGTGGCTGATATAATTTATGCACATGCTATGATGATCATGACTCTTCTCTTTCTCTCCCTCTGTATGTTTTTGTGTTAGCTGTATAACGAACAAAGTACAGTACTACTATTCTTGAAAATTTTTATTTATGAGCTGTTTTTTTTTTTGCCTAATTTTTGCTTCAATTCAGCTTTAAATACCTGTAGCTTCTTCATTTTTATTACCTATACTGTGAAATATTTTGTACCTATATAAAAGAGTAATATCCAGTTTGATAGATAACTCAATAAAACTACACTGTGTTCCTCATTGGTAATCTGTTAAATTTGCCCTACTCCCAATTTTATACGTGGCAAATCTTGGCTAAATAATCAGTCTACTGCTAATTTTTGAATAAAATAGATCAGTTTTAACTATCAATGTTGTCTTAAAATCCTGAATATATTCATAAAATAGTCATTTTTTTCTGAGGCCTAATGTACTTGAGTGTATTTTCGTGTATTTAGTCTATGGTGGGATTTTGGGGCTGTAAAATGATTTTAACTGATGATCAGTTTGTCTCTCGCTGCAGATCAGATGGACCACAGGAAGAATGATCCACAGTCAGAGTTTATCTACTGCTGTGGAGCCGTCACAGAGCTGCTTACATGTGGACCCAGTCGCTTGTTTTCAGAACACAAGCTTCTTTTCCTTATCATCCCAGGCGAGTTACTGAAACCTTTGAATCCACATTCAATTTATCAGGCTTTTGTTTTTAGACAGCTTTTGGTCACTAATGTAGCTTTCTTGCTTTTGAGGTACATGTACGGTTTAAAAAAGAACAGGTATTTTTAGGCAATTTTGTTGCAAAATTTGCTGAATTTGTTTGTGGCCAGCTGTTTTTTTTTTTTTTTTTTTTTTTCTTTTTAAAAAAAAAAAAAACTCAAAGCTCAGAAATAAGATGTGCGATTACGTAGAAAGAAAAAATTTTCTTAACTTGTTATGGGGGTATATTGTTACTGATCATCTTTTTTTTTCCTGCACAGGGAACCCCGGTGTAGTTGGGTTTTATAAAACCTTCATGCAGACGCTTCACAGTTCATCGGGGCACCCAGTGTGGGCTGTGAGCCATGCTGGACATTGTGCCCCGCCCTACTCCATGGACATGGTGGAAGGTATGGATCAGACACGGGTTCTGAGCAGGAACCGACACATCATTCCAGCTGCTTTTCAGAACTTTGCCACATGCTTTATTTTATTACTTTTAATACACTTCTCCAACACAAACTAACCACACAGACATTTGCAATTATTTCATTTTTTTTTAAGTGCCCACCTTTTGCTTGGGAGCAAAAAAATAAAAAAAGGCAAAAACTCAATCAGTTTTACAGACATTGAGCTGAAATTTTGTGTGGTAGTAGTTGAGAGTTTTTCCTAACTCATGCATTGAAGGCTAAGTTTTGAGATTGCGTAAAACAGCGTTTTCAATGTTTGTCAAGGAAGGCTAATCCTCCATCATTTAAAACTTGCATGGAAAAACAGCGTGTGATGTGCATTTCTTCAAGGAAGGCCTCTAATTTTTTTTATGTTTTCAGACTAAAAACCTGAATTTTGACTTTCACTTTGCCTAAATGAAACATCAAATGCTCAGTTCTTGAAAAAAAAGTTCTCTGGTTTTACTCTGACGTTTTCAGCAGCACTTTTTTTTTCCTCTTTGGCAGACGCCTCAGCAGCAGAGAGTGACGACGTGTTCGGTCTGAACGGACAGATCGAGCACAAGCTGGCTTTCCTCAGGGAACGTGTTCCCAGAGAAACCGGTTTGGTTCTGGTGGGCCACTCCATCGGTTGTTACATCATCCTGGAGATGATAAAGAGGAACCCTGAACTTAAGGTCAAAGTCGAAGCTTTTACTACTCACACGCAGAAATCAAAATCAAGTTTGGTCTGCAAAAGTTCAGAAAAATAAGCCTAAAGAAAAAAAAAACTTGTAAAAATTTCTGCAGAATTGAGATTTGAATATAAAAATAAAGATCATATTTTTGTGAGAATGCAGTTTAAACACAGACAGCTGAATGAAATTTGTTGAAGGAGCTGAAAGCTGTGTTAATAAAGCTAAAAGAAGCAGAACACTGGGTAAAAGTAGCAAAATAATAGTTAAAAGTTAAAAACAGTAAAAGGCTCGATAAATAGAAATAAAAGCAAGCTAAAAAGTAGCATATTGTTAGCTAAAAGTAGATAAAGGCTAAAAATTAATACCAGGGAATAAAAGAAATGCTAAAAGCAGCATAACGGTAGCTAAATGGAACAAAATACGTACTAAGAGCTAAAATATACAAAAAGGCTAGCTAAAGTGAAAAGTACAAAAAAAGAAAAGTTAAAAGTAGCTAATTTACTTGCTAGTATTTGAAGGTTAGCTAGATGCCAAGTGTTGCAAAAGGCTAAGGCCAAAAGTAGCCAAAGGCAATTAAAAAAAAAAAAATAAATAAAAAATCTTAAGTAGAAAAAGACTAGCTAAAGGAAATGGTAACAAAAGCCAATGTAAAATCTAAAATTAGCAGAACAGTAGCTAGATGTAACGTAAAATGACTGTTTTAATAAATAGTTAAATTTTACAAGTATAAAAGGTACAAAACAAAAACAATAAAAGAACCAAAAATGTCAAAATGATGACTGTTTCTAAATGTTTAAAATGTCAAAGAGAAAAGGCGCTTAAAATAAATCAGAGAAAATCCAGAAAAACGAGTGGAAAATCAAATTCACGTGGCTGTAGATGACGTGTTCCTGTTCCTCCCTGACGTTCTGAGATGTTTCTCCTGGACTGTTTTGGCCGCAGGTCTTGAAGGCCGTCATGCTGTTTCCCACCATCGAACGGATGGCTCAGAGTCCTCAGGGGAAGGTCATGACCCCTGTGCTGTGTCAGATGCGTTACCTGGCCTACCTGCCGGTCTTCTTCTTCTCTCTGCTGCCGGCCGGCCTCCGAGCGTTCTTGGTCAAGCTGACGCTCGGCCACATCTCGTCTCTGGATCAGTGTGTCATCCCACCCTGTGTGGAGCTGCTCAGTGGAGACTGTGCAGGTCAGGGAACATCAGGGTGGCGATTGTTGGGGTTAATGACAAGATATTTTGTTTGAAGGACCTTTTTTTTCCCCGTTTGCAGCCAATTCTATCTACATGGGGGGTCAAGAAATGAAGAAAGTTGTGGAAAGAGACAACATAACTATCAAGAAAAACCTTGACAAGGTAAAAAACTTGTTTTAAAATTACTTGTGGACAGAAGGACAACAATACTGTAATTATCAGTTAACTTTTGACACATCTTTAACATATTCAGTGTTCAATTTCATAAGTAAGCTCTGCCTTTTGATGTTTTTAGCTCATATTTTATTACGGAGTCGTGGATCACTGGTGCCCTGTGAGTTATTTCCACAACATCAAGCAGGACTTCCCACACGGAGACTTCAGACTGTGTGAAAAAGGTTTCCGCCACGCCTTCGTCCTGGACGCGGGGCGAGAAGTGGCCGAAATGGTTGCTGAATGGATCCGTGATCTTTGAGGGCGAGAGCTGTCTCCGTTTTTTTTATTTTTTATTTTTTTTTACCCGAATCGTCGGAGATCTCGGTGGAACCTATGAGATTTAAAACTTTATTTAAGAGATTGTGGAAATAAACTGTGCAAGAATGACGTAATGTGAAAATAATGTAATGTGAGCAGAGGGGTGGGGGCAACACACAGCACCCCTCCATCAAACAGGCAGACAGAAATGCAAACTAGAACGGGAGCCTCTGACAAACTGTCGCTGTATGAAGACTACAAGTTGTTTCAAAACATTTTTAAAACTTAAGTGGCTAAAACTGACGTGAGAGATTAAAGAGACCCTCAGAGATTATACAGTTGAAACAGATGTTTACATATATTTTCAAAATACATTTTTTTTAACCATTCGGCACAACATCAAGCTCCTGTTTTTTAGGTCAGGATTCTCAAATTTATTTCTAATTTGTTTAATTGTTACTGAATCGTTTAAATAATTGGGGCAGCTTAGAGCAGTCCTCTAATTGGAGAGTTGGGGGTTCGATTCCACCAGAGTCGCATGCTTAAGTGTCTCTGGGCAAGAAACTGAACCTCTCATTGCCACCAATGTGTGTCCCATCAGTGTATGAAGCACTGATTAGCCTCTTTAATGGTTTGTTCAGATGATCTTTGTGGAGAAGTAGTAGAGTGTTGTGTGAATGTGTTTGGAGGTAAATGAGGCCACAGATTGTGTTGTAAAGTGCTTTGAGTGTCTTGATTAGATAGAAAGGTGATGTATTAGTACAGTGCACTTCAACATTTACCATTCAATTTAAATGCCCAGACAACAAGATATATTTTTTATTACTTTCTTCAAAGTCAGAAGTTTATATACCAGTACAATACTATGCATTTAAAAAAATTGTGTACTGTAAACCCAGATGAGGATGACATCAGTTAGTTGACAACTTTTTCTTTCAGCTGTTCATCCCTCTCAGTCTGGCCTCTCTAACTTTATCTCCCAGTTGTTCAACATGTGCTGTACCTCTGATGATCTCATTCCTAATCT
>JARVLU010000624.1:18757811-18778240 GCA_031762415.1 Simpsonichthys santanae | reverse complement strand
AAGTCACCAAATGCACATTTCTATGTTCGCGTACATGTTCCTTTGCTATGAATGTCACAATACATCCTTGAGATCCAAACCCAAATAGGAAGTCTTGCACCTCGGTGGATTTATTCAGCACATTAATGCTAAATTTAATGATGTACTCCTCGAGGTATTAATTAAATGAAACTGTAATCTTGAGCAATTTAAAGACCAATTCAGTTTGTGGTAACATGAGGCGAGTGCTCTGAATAAGATTAATTAGAGGCGACAAAAGATGGAAATCAAGCTCCGTGCATTGGTGGCACTGCTGAGAGCAAACCGGCAGCTAAAATGAGCAAAAGTGATGCGCTGTAATGTTCAGACATCTAGTTTTACAATTTGCAGTTTAAGAGCCTTAAAACAGTGAAGGGTGCAGAATATTTTTTAAATATGGACCTACGTGCTTGAGCATCATCCATCAGTTTTTTTTCCAAAACAACCTTGACTAAGTGTCATTCTCCTCCCTCTCCGTTTCACAGATGGATGCTCTGGCGACCGCAGTGCCATCAGCGACTCACTTGTCTACCCACAACCTCTAAATCCCATCACTCTGCACGGATTTGCGCAAGTGGATGTTCCTTCCTTGCCTATCGTCCAGTCTACCAGCACCTCGGATCGCCTTTGACGACTGATAAGGATCCAAGAAGACATTGTGTTCTGCATCAAAACAGAGAGGTCGAGACTCCATTTGACTCTTTGATGGACTAGTTTTATACTGGATGGATGTTTTGGACCTCTTGAACTGGAGACAGTAAATTCCTGCTGCTTCGCTCTTTGTTTAAGAATCTCAGCCCACACTGCCCCTCAGATTTTGTCCATTCTCCCACTTCAACGCAAGCACTTTTTAAAAAAAGAAGAAAAAAAAAATGTATGAAAAAATTAGTGAAGGAGCTTCCAAAGAGAACATTTTTGGAATCAGCGGTATGCTTTGATACAAGAATGCAAGTACAATTTGCTTCAGAATTAATTTCTTTCTTCACTCGCCAGTCTCAAACACGTTCTGATGAATGGGAATTCAAAGCAAGCATGAGGGTGGTTTATGCAACGAGATTGAAAGGCAGTTTTTTTAATCAGAGGCTGAAAAATTGCCCTTGAATGCGAAAATCTCTTCGTTCCCTTGAGAAATATTTCTGGACAACTTTCACCAGCAACTAATGGGAGTGTGGGCACAGCCATGCACTCATCTGCTGTTTGACTCTGCTATTTGAGACGCTTTTTTGCTCAAGAAAGAAACAAAAATGTCAGAAATAAAGCTGTAATCACAGAGAAATTCTGAAATGCTGTCAGACGCCAACAGTATTACAATTAGCTGCTGTCTCCGAACATGTCAAGGTTTACTAAAACAACTGGGACGGCAACATGGAACCCTGCTGGGTACTCGTTCCTGCAGGCTAATATTTAATCTCTTCTATAATTCATGACCTGTAACGTTTCTGGGTTAGTTTAAGACTGACCCTGCTGAATTTAGAGGGGCAGAGTGAGGTTAGTGCATTTATTAATAATTCATCTTGTTGGTCTGACACAAATTATTCCACACACATTTCATATTTGGTGACACTTTATATTAAGGGACATGATCTTTGTTACATAACAGCTGGGTAGAAACAAATTAGGGTCTAATTGCTAATTAACTGCTTTTATTAGATTCCAAATTTAGCCAAATAGCTAATGATCTGCTAAAGACCATTGTCTAATTATTCACTTTGGTTACATTTTGATTAACAGTTTTAAGAAATGATAATTAGTCATCAGTCCCAGATGTATTGCTTATTAATAAAAAACATATCTGTCCATTAACTAATTATGACATTTTTATTAGCTATTTAACACAAGTTAATTATTAGCTGACACTTTACTAACTACTAGTCTGCCTTTCATTTCAAACTGAATCTTAACTAATCATTAATTAGTCAGTGTGACTGAATAATTAATCATTACTTTAGCTGTTTAACAAAACCTGAGCAAAACCCATCGTTAGCTATTAGCCGTCAGTCATCTTGTTTTAAGCTTAGTGTTAACAGTAATTTATTTCAAACTGATAACTGTTTATTCATAACTCAATATTATCTATTTACCAACATGTAATTGAGAGTTTATAACGAGTAAAGGACCAATGATTAATTATTGCAAATCATTAACTGTTTAATGAAGTTGGACCAGACATGTATTATTAGCTAATGCTAATTAGCCTCTGACTTGTAATGTTGGTTCATACTGAGCATTAATGTAAACACTACCAAATCATTATCTGTTTACAAAACATGCACAAAACTTTACGATAGGTGATAACTAACCAATAAAACAGCAATTTCTATTTATTGTCTATTTATCTAAGTCTGGCCTGGAAATCTACACTGGCTATTTTAGCAAACTGGTTCCCTCTTTTTTCAAATGAAACCATGATAAATCCTTACCAATTTGTGATTTATTTAACAAAATAAGATCAAGAGTTCATCATGACTTAACTAGTGACCAGTTTCTGAATAATTTATTTCCTGCATGCCTAAAGACATTGTGGCCCTTGTTATAAAGTGTTACCTTTGTTTTTTTGAGTTCACAGCTGTTTAATGTTTCTGACAGTTCTTATTTGTTTAAACCCAATTTATTGAGCCCGTGTCGTCTTTGTCGGCCCTTCTCAGAACAACCACCTGTCCGGTTTAACCTGATCCACTTACTGTGAGCTGTGACCCAGTCAAACCAAGCCAGCATTTAGTTTACGCTCTAATGAAGGGGGTATTATATGCCAAAGGCCTCTAGTGTTGTAAGTGCAAACACGCCACATGGCTGAGATTTCAACTGAAGATTTGTCCAGAAAATAATAGTTGCCAAAATGAAATGCACTTAAAACCATAGCAGATACAGGAGAACTTGTTCAAAACAATATTACTGCTAAGAAACTATTTTTATTCAGGACACAACAAGAACAAAAGGAGATGATGCAAAGATGTGTACTAACTTTGCAATCCAGCTTTCAATCTTGAGTTATTTGCCTGATGAAGCTCCAACATATATTTATTTATACTCCTAATCGCACATGACAAGCATGAATATTTACATTGCACTCAGTAAAAGTTACTGCACTCCTTTCTGTGGCTCAGCTGAGATTGCCCAGTGTTGACTCAGAATAAGCTGCGTGTAACGCTAGATGGTGGCTGTTAGTTGGGCGTTTAGGTGAATCCAAGGCTCAGCGTCTACAGGCAAAAACAAGCCGAAACGCGGCTTGTAAGCTACATGTTTCTCCTTTTAAGTAAAAGTATTACTTTCTGTAGACACAAAGTCGGAAAAAACTAAGAAAACATTATTGAGCTGCAGCCTATTTTTATAAACAGAGTGTAAAACACAGCTATTCCGTAAAATTCATTTGGGAGTTCGCATTTTATTTTGTTGCTAGCAAAACACAAAAAAGTGGCAAATGTTTTTTGTGCTATCCTGACAGCAGAATATTTTGTTTATTACTAATAATCCAGCTCCTTTGGCTGTAAAGGTTTATGTTGAAGCCACAACATTTAGAGAAATTAACTTTTTTTTTGTTAATGCCAAAACTATGAGCTAAATGCTGGCTAGCTTAGCTCAGCAGACTGGAAACAGTTCCCCAGAAGAAAGAGCTGTTTCCTGGCACCAGTTTTAAACTGGACTGATATGAGCCTCTATCTCTGTAAGAAATTTATTTAATAGAGTAATTCAGTGTTGATTTGTTTCTTTTTAACCTTCAGAGATTTTTAGCTTTCATGGATTTACGGTACCTTGAATTTTCTTAAGATTGTTCGTCTCCCTGAATAAACCTAAACTCATGTAGACTAACACGCCAAACTTCGCCTATTTTTGGTGACATTAAAAGCGTTGTAATGCCCACGCCTGAGCAAGATTTTAAAGGAAGGACAACAGAATTCATATTTAAGCTAGCGCCTAAACTTGTGACAAATCAGCATTCCTCCATTTTGGTGTTAAACTGCAGGCCTAGTCGACAGCCTGGATTATGCAATTAAAAATAAAAGGGGTCCATATAAATACAGTATATAAAATTATGACTGAATAAGACGTCATAACTTTTCAAAAACAACAGAGAAGTTGCCTTAACTCTTGCTCGTATAATCTCCAGTTAAGACGACAATGCTCGCTTGTAAAGACGATGCTCCCCACTTTGTACAAAATGAAATATACCAGAATCAACAACAACTTTGTTATCTTGCTAGTGTCAATGTATAGATGATCAGCTTTTTTCTGTAACTTGTACGAAATGTCATTTTTGCTAAGAAAAATAGAAAATTCTGCAGTCCCCTCTGTTCCCTAACATGCCATCTGTTTGAGCTCATGGTGGACTGTTCAATGTTTTTTGTGTAAATTTTAAAGCGTTATTTATTGTCAAGTTTTGAGTTTGTTAAAAATAATGGGAAAAGTGAAGGTGGGAATGGTAAACGCCAGGTGAAAGTGAATTTTTTTTTTTTTTTACAATGAAAGTGGAGAAAAACAGAGGACTTTTCATTATGATGTTGTACAATGTACATAACATGTGGCCAAAGTTGCTTTTTTTAAAAAGGAAAATCAGTTTTTGTGTTGTAACGGTTCTTGTTTTATTCGGTGAATTGCTCATGAAGACAAATAAATAAGAGGTACACACACATCTCTGTTTCAGACATTTCTCTAAATGTGCAGACATGCTTTTTTAAATTTAGCATTAGAAAACATACTTTCGTTTTGATTCTATAATGAGATTTTTTCAACATTTTAGTACAAATCAAACAGAATCAGTTGCATGTGTGTTTAAAAGTTGCCATAACGCTTTGCAATAAAACTTCTACAAAGTTTTAAATCACTATGAACCTCAAACTTGTCCAATTTGTCCACTTAAATCTATTATTTCTCCCCTGTAGACAATGCAACGACACTTAAAACCTCAGTTTACAAATACAGCATTTAATTACTTATCATGTATACTTTTTACACTTTAAATTTATTTAGGACACATTAAAAATAATTAAGCAACTTTGAATAAAACAACATATGCATTTGTTGTCATGCTAAAATATTGTTACTATTTAATTAAAAAGTTAATTATTTTAAATGTTTCAAAAATGCTAAATCAGTATTTGCTTGTTTAATCATGGCCGTTTAATTTGAATGTTTATTAATACTGTATTAGAATAAATCAAAATTTTATTGAGTGGTAAATTAAATTGATGTTCAGTGACAATTTTTTATTAGCATTCAGCAAAAAGAAACATGAAATCAAGTTTGTTTAACAAGTGTATAATTATTACGAAATGTAAAATTTGATTTTAGAACAACGGTATACTGTGGTCTTAATGTGTACTCGAACATTATTTGGTCTCTATCTCCATCTAGTGGTGGAAGAAATTGCAGTTTACGCAGTACAATTATTTTAAATATTTAATTTATTGTGTTTATATTTAATGTTACCAGATAGACACAGGAGTTTATCAAAGAATTTTTTTTTGCGTAGTTGTCAATCTGAAAGTTGCGTTTAAAATCCAGCCGAGCTATTGGCGGGCAGGGCAGACGGCATTATGGGTAATGGAGTGCTTTAGTGTTGACGTCCGGGGAGGAGGAGAGACTCTTCAGCCTCCGCTAGTCCGCTCGGTTTCAGCGTAGATGTGAGTGAACTGTGCAGCGGGAGTTGCTCTCGGGGCTTTTTTTTTTTCTCCTCCTGTCTCTCATCCCTGCCAAACAAGTCAGAGGAGGACTGATGCGGAAAATGCGAGCAGGAATGAAGTTTGAAGGAGAGCGTTGGTTCGTTAAAAATTCAGCGCGGGAGAGCCGATGACTTGTGACAGCGACGACGTTAAAAAAATAAAAAGTCAACGGGCTTCAGACGCTGCTGAATGGGGTGAAACGAGGCGAACGGAGGATTTCCAAACAGCCGAAACCCTGAGGGGAAAAAAGAAGGGGAGGAGAAGAAAACGCCCTGCTGCCTGTTGCTGCTGCTGTTTGAAAAAAATTCAAACTTTCTCTGCCGAGTTGGTAAAAAAAAATGCACATTTTACTAAACAGGAGGCGAATAATAACCGCAGCGACCTCCGTATGAACTTAAAACTAGCCTGCTAGCTAAGAAGCTAGTTTGCGGAGTTCATTTGTTGCCTCCTCTTGGGAACATTTCCCTCTCATTGTGCTTTTCCCGTTTTTTGGAAGCGATTTGGGTGGGCTGAGAGCCCAAGGCTGCTCCGCCAGGCCTTCGGCCATTAGCCAGGAACAAAAAAAAAAAAAAGGCTCTATGTAAAAACTCCGCTCTCTTGGATTAAAAACACTCATTTAAAAAGTTGATCTGAGTTCCTAAGCGGCCGTCATAATGTCGCTGGGAGTCGAGAGGAGGATGGAAACTCGGCTGAAGAAGCTGGAGGACATGATCAGGGACCCCAGATCCGCCATAAACCTGGAAAGTTTGCTGGTGAGTCAAACGGGATACACCTCATACAATATTAATGGTGCCGTCTATCACCTGGAACCCGAGTCACGTATGCTCACACTTTATTTTTTTACGATGTTTGTCTTTGATACAAACATGATGGAGGATGTTCCTTCACACAGGACTGATTAAAGGTTAAGACCGGGTGCAGACAGCTCAGTTTGGGGCTCTCAATGCGTGTCTGCAGATTAGGATTAGCTGGAACTCTGGAGGTCTAACATTTCCGGTCCAAACACTCCATCTGGACCATAAATGTGTGTTAGCAAAATATCCCATAAACAACTGGGTGGGTTTTAATGAAACAATCAAAGTAATGATAGCAGCTTTTCAAGTCATTCCAGTTCAAAATGGCAACCACTATCAGCCATAACTTTGTTTTACAGATATTAAACTAAAATTTGGGGTGGTAGCCGAGAGTAGTCCTCAACCCATACTCCGAGCACAATTTAATCTAAACGGCTTGAAATGAAATGGTAGCACAAGTGAACCATGCAGATGTGGTCACCTGAAAAGGCTAAAATAGAACAAACTACAGTTTTGCTTAAATGTAAATTTTAAACCATGTTTTAATTGTAATTTCTTTTAAAAGGGATTCTACCTTTGAGCCATTATGGCGACTGAGCATCCAAACAAACATTTCCACAAAATGGCATTGGTCATTGGTATTATAGGAAAATGTAGTAATTTTGGTAAAAGTATTTGTAATTTTTATACATCCATTTTTCCTCACTGTCTATACTTTTGTTGCACTAAAAGCATAACTAATATTACCTCTAAATGTATTTACTACTCTTGGTTTTTGCTTAAAAGTGGTAAAAATGTCTATTTAGTTATAATTTAACCTAATCTGTTGATACTGACTTACATGTCACGCGATTTCAAGTTAAATTCAATAACAGTTTGTGTAGTTGTGAAGCTACAGATGACCCGGTTCTGATAAATGTAGGGTATTATTAAACTACATTATGTTAAATTTATAGTCAGGGCATTTTTTAAGCAAAAGGTTAAGCTTCTTGGCAACAGAACAAAGTTATTATTTCATTGTGAGACATGAAGTTGTGTCTGTGAAAAGAACAGAGGATGAACCCGATGAGTTTGGAATTGAACGCTGCAGTGGAAAAAATAATTTCCATTTCATCACTGTGTATATATCATAACTTTGGGCTTAAATGGGAAAGAAGATCCCCTCACGCACAAGATTCCAAACTTTCCAAAACACACCACAACATTTGTTAGTTATGAACATTTTTTCCACAGATTTAACATTTGTAAATATGATTATGAGAGCTGGAAGCATTGTGCTTGATGTTGTATTTGATGTCTCCCTGGATACAAGATGTCTACAAATCCTTTTCTGTGTGTGTTGCTTTTACACCACCTTTGCTTGCATTAGATTTTATTTTTATTTTTTTTGATGGAGGTGAAACACATTCATTATGTTTTATTCAAGGTTTTCTACACCTACTTCTCTGTTCATAAAGATTTGAAGATTTGGGGTAAATTGCACGACTTCTCAAATCAACTACTAGTTGTTTTCAGTTTGTAGGCATCACGTTGGCGCAGTTGGTAGAGCTGCCGCCTCTCAGTGAGCTGGTCGTCCGGTTCAAATCCCGGCCGGGGGCCTTTCTGGGTGGAGTTTGCATGTTCTCTCCGTGCGTGTGTGGGTTTTCTCTGCGTACTCCAGTTTTCTACAGACCAAAAACATGCATGTTAGGCTGATTGGTAACTCTAAATTGTCCCTAGGTGTGAGTGAGAGAGTGAATGGTTGTCTCTATGTGATCCTGTGATGGACTTGCGACCTGTCCAGGGTGTACCGCCTCTTGCACAGTGATGACTGAGCATGGACACCAGTGACCCCTGTGACCCCAAAAAGGAAGACATGGGTAAAAGATAATGGATGGATGGATGTTTTCAAATTTCATCAGGTGAAGTTGTGTGACTGAAACGTGTCTTCTCTAAATTTGACATCTTTAATTTTGGAAGAAGAAAGCTCCAATTTCTTCTTGTGGGTGGTATTTTTCTTCCAGACGTTGCTTTTGTTTATATAAATACTGTTTTGCTGAAATGGCAAACGATGGAGCCTCGGATGACCTTAAAGCTGGTTTTCCAGATGATAGAAACGTGACTGAATCGCTTTTCTATTTTTGCAGGCTTCAAAAAGACAGCTGCATGATTCTTTTGCTTGTTATTGGAAACGGTTGTCAGCTGGAGGCAATAATATTTTTGCCTGAGAATGGCTGCAAGCAAGTCTTATCAGTTTTACAGACATTGCATTGCCGGCAGTAAGTTGGATCCCATATGGGTGGGACTTGGACTCCGCCAGGGCTGCCCATTGTCACTTGTTCTGTTCAAAACTGTATGGACAGAATTTTTCATTTCAGCCAGGAGGTGGAGGGGGTCTGGTTCAGTGACCTCAGGGTTCCATCTGTGCCATTTGCTGATGATGCGGTCCTGTTAGTGTTATCGTCTGGTGATCTTCAGCTCTCACTAGAGCGATTTGCAACCGAGTGAGAAGCAGAAGTGATGAGAATCATCGCCTTCAAATCTGAGGCCATGGTCCTCAGATTGTCCTCTCTGGGTTGTAAGTAAGGTTCTCCCACAAGTGGAGTAGTTAAAGTATCTTGGGGTTTTGTTCATGAGTGAGGGAAGACTGGAGCGTGAGATTGACAGTCAGATTGCTGCAGCATCTGCAGTATTGCAAATGATGTGCCGGTCTTTTGTAGTGAAGAGGGAGCTGAGCTGTAAGGTAAAGCGCTCTGTTTACTGGTTGGTCTATATTCCTACCCTCACCCATGACCACAAACTCTCTGGGTAGTGACCAAAAGAATGAGATTCTGGACACAGGCGGTTGAAATGAGTTTTGTACGCAGGGTAGCTAGACTGTACCTACATAGATCCTATCTAATCTATCTAATCCTAGACTGTACATACATAGAGATAGGGTGAGAAGTTCACTTGTCCAGGAGAGACTCGGAGTAGAGCTGCTGCTCCTCCACATCCAGAGGAGCCAGTTGAGGTGGTTCAGACATCTGGTAAGGATGTCCCCTGTACACCTCTAAAGGTTTTCTGGGCATGTCCAACTGGTAGGAGACATTGGAGAAGATCCAGCACATGCTGGAGAGACTATGCTCCTTCGATCTGACTTTGAAACAAGTAGAAGATAACTGATGGATGGATAGAGCTGAAGTTTGTTGTGGTAGTAGCTAAGAATCATCCTGGATACAGGTTAAGCTCTGGCAAATCACGAGATCTTGCATAATGTTACAAGGTTTAACCAAAAGCACTTTAACTCTCATAATGAGGTGATCTTAGTTTAAAGCTTTATCGTCAAAGGTGGCAGGACTGGGTGATATGCATTCCTTCATGGACTTATAGGTCCTGCACCGCCGGTGTTTACTTCCTGGACGTGAGCGGTGAAGAAAGGTGCAGAGAGTGTTCGAGACAAAAGCCGAGTGGAAAGCATGCGTAGGAGAGAACAGGCTGCAGTTTTCCATTTTTAGCCGCCTTGCTGCTGTCATCTGGGATCAAGAAGTTTTGCTGGTCACGGATTCAAACAAAAACTCAGGAGAGCTCAGGCATTGCCCTTTTTTGCGGGTTGAATGAAAACGCACATGCTTGAAATGCTTTGATAATTGCTCATAACTTCATATTTAGTAAATAATGAAGCACAAATCCCCTGATTTTGTAGCTTAGCAACAGCTAAAAAAAGAATACACCGCAAGAAGCTTCACTGTTGACTTTAATTTAGTCCTGCCTGGTAAAAGAAAATCAGTAATTCATTTCAGATTTCTTCTTTTAGTAAATATCCAGGAGGATGTTTTTAGGTTGTGCCAAGGAGCAAAGAGCTGGAAAAGGAGATGAAATGCAGCTGATCCCGTTCAGTTTCACTTGACGTTTCAATTAGGAATCCTTGCAAGGGTTTTCTACTTCATGCATTCTTCTAAAAAAAAAAAAGATCAAACTTTTTGGCAAATATCTCAAAAATGATGCTGCAACACCAGCAAAATGTTTCACTATCGAGTGCAACTTGGTGTGTGCAACCTTTGTTGTGTGCATGCTGATGATTATGTGGCTTGTAGGAAGTTCTGGGATTTCTGGGGGCAAGCTAAAGCAAGGAGATTTTTTTAAAGATTAAAAAGGGAAAAAAAAGGACACTTGATTGGAAGTAATTTAAGTTGCTTTCCCATCGTTCTGAGGAAAAACGACCTCATTGAGTAAATAGTTGGCAGCAATATGAGGCTCAAAGTCCCTCTGAATGGCTGCACTTTCACTTTTTGGTCTTATCTTTGTTTCTGCCGTTCATGTTGGACCCGTTCAGCACACTGCTGCGACTCCAGTGTGTTTTCACTCTGCAGACCTGGAATGTCCTGATAACTTTAATGCACAGAGCTCAAGTGCATATGGATGATGTGATGTTCTTTCAGCTCTTTGGTGAACCTCATGTTTCTCTTATGTTCTCCGTATTCTACTCGGCATTTTTGGCTTTCTCATCCAACCACTGTTTTGTGTTCTTCTATTTCTGCATCCCCCCCTAAATGCACCATTTTTCTTTTTACTTTTTTTTAATCTCAGTTCCCCTCCATGGTTATGAGACTTGTTTCCTTCAGTATGTAGTTCTTTAGGGAGATGGCGGGGGTAGTAACCCCTGCTCGTCCTGTTCTTGGAGAACCAACCTGATAATCTGCTTCATCTCTGGCGTGCAGTTTGGTTGCTCTCAGGCGAGCAGCAGCTGAAGTCTCAGCTTCAGCGTGCTTGCTGGAAAGAAACACTACCTTATAAGGCACGGGGGATGGTGGCCCGGCTAGTTTTTTTTTTTTTTTTGTCAAAACAAACCAGTCTCTCTGCTCCACACCTCCTTTTGCCCTTTAGCGTGGTCATGTATATGCATTATACTGTATATATTTTTTTAGTTTTGGTTTTTGCTCCACTTAAGTGAAAATCATCTCCTGCATGTGTGAATCTGAAAAAAAGTCATCCAGATACTTTGGGATTTTCCCCGTTTACTAAGATCCACATGCATTTTTCTGCACACACATGTTAAGATGAAGAAATGTGACCAAATTCCTTTTTTTGTGTGTGTAACAGGAGCTGGTCAACTTGGCTCAGAGCAAGACTATCAATGTAGAAACATCTAATACAACTCTCAACAGAACAAAATCGGGGCAATAAAAACAGATAAAAATACCACATCACATTTTTTTCATTACCCAAACATGCCTGCCACAATTATTTATATAATTTGTTATAAATTATTTGTGATAATTTTGAATATTTCCACATAATAATTTGAAACCAGCTTTAAAAAGCTAAGTAAATATCACAAAAATGTGTTGTTTTTACCACGAGTGAGCGATCATCATCGTCTTATTCTGTACAAGCAATTACAGTGGCCCGTCCAACAAAGGCTCATCATAACGCAGTGTTAGATGAGATGGCAAGTTTGGCTTTGTAGCTAAATTCATGTAACATAATGTTACTAAAGGGGTTTCTCTTTTGGATAAATGAGTATCTTCACCACTCAAGTGCCAGGGCAGAAGGTCTAGGTTTCTTTTAGGGATGCACAATATTATCGGCATGGTATCTGTATCGGACGATATTAACATTAAATTTCAATATCAGACATTAGCCATTCCATTAAAATAACTCGCCGATACAAAAGGTGATGTTTTTGCCTGCAGCAGCACAATGTGATGACGTTGCAGCAGTAGCGCAACGTGTTGACGTCACGTGCGCTTACCCGAGCGAATATTCAAAATGTTGGTGGACAAAAGCCTCTTGTTCTCCTCACTCTCATTTAAACCGAAAATAAGACTCTTGTATCAAATGATTAAACACGCAGTGCTTCCCCTACCATTATGCAAGCGGGTGCCCCATCCCGTCAACAGAACTGAGCACCCCACCTACTATACTGAATCCACTCCCCCCACCCCCGGCACTGACATAGCACTAAGCTAGCGGCGCAAAATACAGACTGTTACTAAAAAGCTAAAGGCAGCACTCACATTGCCTCCTCCCTCATGCTGAACACCCGTTCATTGTTAACTGCTGTGAACTTCTGCATTAGTCAGTTTGTGTTCCTGTAACTTTGCCTGAAAGCAATGACAATGAAGAAACATTGTCATTCGCATCATATGTGGTACATGTGGTGGAACAAAATTGTGTACACAGGGTCCAGGTTACATTCAACAAAAGTATAAGGTATTAAAGAAAAACGATAATAAGATCAAAGATATGAACTAAGAAATACGGCTAAACTAAGATTACGCTAAGCATTAATAGTACAAAAACAATACACCAAACAACAGCAGCACGAACATGAGTCCGTGTGAGCAGATGACTATGAATGAATGAAGTAGCATGAAATAAATCAGCAGCATGAGATAGCATGGATAGTCAGCAGAACATATCAACAATCAAGTGGCATTACAGGGATTTTTTTTTTCACAGTGATGATCCCGATTAGGGATTCATGAGTCTCAACAGCTTCAGGGTAGAAGCTGTTCCTTAGTCTAATGGTTCTGCACTTAATGCTCCTCAACCTTTTGCCTGAGGGGAGCGGGGCAAAAAGTGTGTGTGCTGGGTGAGTGGAGTCCTTCATGATGCAGGTGGCCCTCTTCCAGCATCTGGAGGTGCAGATGTCTGATGGTGGGGAGACTGACTCCAACATCTTCTGTGCAGCCTTCACCACTCTCTGCAGAGCTTTACTTTCTGCAGCTGTGCAGCCTCCATGCCACACGTTGATGCTGGAGCACAGGATGCTCTCCACTGCACACCTGTAGAAGGAGGTGAGGGCTGAGCTTCCCAGACCAGTCCTCGCCTCCTTCTACAGGTGTGCAGTCATCATCATTTAAACAAAAATGTATTTAAAAGCCAACAAACATCCTTTCACAGCATGTAACATTTACTTCATGCTAATTTACCCGTTAAACATTATGTGCCTTGTTGGATAAATTTAACAAATATTAAATGTGCTTCATCCCACAAGCGTTTTTCTCCATTGCCCTCACTTCTTACATACGACTTTGGTGTTAAGAATTTATCCACAAAACTAAGGCAAGGTTAGGAAGAGCGTTGTCCGCTGGGCAGAAGCTGCTTTTGTCATCCTAGTATTTTTAATAAATACTAATTATATTCTAATTAATGTTAAGGTTTGTAGTTGCTCAAAGCAGTGTTTTTAGTTGTATTGGACTATTTAAAGTCAAAAGCACTGGAAACCAGACCAATTATCTAAAATTATGAAATAATCTTAATAGCTTAACTTATTATTTAGGCATTTAATTGGAGACTTGCACCTCATTGGAAATAAGTAAAAGAAAGTGTTTGGGAAAACATGTTATTTAAGAAACAATATAATTATTTTGGTGCCAAGGTTATTTCCCTGGTAAGCTCTTTGGAAAGACTGGCCTTGACTAATCTAAAAACAAAACACAATTTTGTAATATCACAGGTTTTTTTTTAATCGTACAAGATTTTACAGTACCATTGTGAGGTGAAAGAGCTGACGTGTAGGAAATTACTTAGATCTGTCTGACAAGACCTTGGTAGTGTCAGAGATGCATAAGAAAAATGATTAACAGTCATCTGATGTTTTTGTAATTGAAACAAGTTTTTAATACAGTAATATGAAAAAATGACAATCACTTTTTAATCCATAAAATTATGTAGTTGAAATCGTAATGGCTTAAGTCACTAAAAGCTCAGAAACTTTTACAAATCTCAAACTCTTTTCTCTGTTTGGGGTCTTCATAGTTTGAAAATGTATTTTTGGTTTGTCATAAAAATGTTCAGGAAACTGGCACCACTGAAACCATCATCCTTAGCTTGATCTCAAGTCAGCATATCCTTCTAATTGTCTCTTGGCCTCGAACGCGAAAATTATTTGCATTTACTATAGACTCCAAATATTTCACAGGCAGCGAAAACTAGATGAACTACTGCAGTATAAAAGGTGTACTACTTCAGCATTTCTATATTTTATATCCTGATGAGAAAACACAACTTCTAATGGGCCTTTTTATTGCATTATTATTAAAACCCAGAAATTACAGATCCTCATTCACTGAATCAGCTGGATCAAAGATTATTACTAGAACAACTTTGGTGAACGTTACTTTTAAGTAAAACCTCCCAGTGTTAGCTCTCAGTTTAAGTGATGACTGCATTTTACTGAGACAATGTGTGATGAAGGAAGTACAACGTGATCTCGACTCAGCTTCTTGTCCTCCAGCTGGTCATTCCATTATTTCAACATTTTTATTTGTAGTGTGGCGTTTTATCAACCTGCTGAATGCATGACTCGTTATGAGCGTTATAAGCTGCTAAGAGCTCTTTAGTGGTAGTATAAGTTGTTTCAAGAGTTGTTTGTTGATGGTATGTTGTCTCCAAGGTTATGTTTCCATTAATGCTCAAATATCTGGGACATAAAGGTGGTAGAGCTGCAGCTGTTGGGAAACTAGTTGTTGTTCCAAAACTGTGAGAAGAATATTTAATTTTCTACAGCAAAATCTCACTAAATGCTGATTGTTTGCAACCAAGTGACCATCAAGCCATGAAGCTGTTTTGAGTTTACAGATTTTGAAATTCATTGCTTATTTTTGGATGAGTGGTTTGCAAAATTGTGTTCTTTGGCTGTGCACGTTATTTTGTTGCCCACCTCAGTTTATTTATTTATTTGTATCCATCTTGACAGCTGCCCCTATGTTTACCGTTTTTTCTGCCCAAGTACATTTTAAAAATTAAAAACCGGAAGATTTAAGACATTTGCCTCAAACGTTTTCTGTCATATGGGAGTCAAAATACAGCCCTGGGACTCCTTAAATGAATTGAAGATGTCAGCAACACAACTGGGGTGGGTTCCAGACACACAGAATGACTTTGTGATTATTTCGAGAGGGAAGCTGTTGCACAAATTCTTTTACCATGTTCACAACTCAGACAACAGGGCTGTGTGCAGGCTTGCTCACAAAACAATTCCAGGACATGGCAGCACATCCATCTTTATGTTGCCTCTGGTCGTTCACAAAATACAAATGGGGCTAGCCACATTTCGCACAGATGTGAAACTTTCAGAAAGAAGCAAACACCCCAGACTGTAAAAGGCATGGAACAGAACTCAGCTGGGTTGACTTTGTGCACAATGCATTAAATGTGTGACAGACTCTTTTATTGTTCTTAAAACATTAATAATTAGTGTTTCTTTGTTGTTAACTATTTATTTTAACTAAATGCAAAGTTTTGTGCGCAATCTTCATTCTTCCCTTGGTAATAAGCCTGTTTGTTGTTTTTAATTTTAGTGACTGGGTGGTTACTCAGACTGTCATCAGTTCATCATATTAATGGGCAGTTGGAACTGGCTTTTTTATTTTATTTTTTATACATCTGTTTTGGATCTGTTACTATCTCACTTTGCAGCACAAATTTGCATCGGGAGTGGGTTGGCTTTGACCCCCTTCATTGCTTTGGACCAATCAGAAGTCACACCAAGGAAGTCAGAAGGCATCTAAGTTAAAGAGGCTTATGTCATGTGAGGAAGTTGAAAGCCCAACAAAAGAAGCAAGATGTTCTGGAGACATTTGGTAGACTCCATGATGCATTCAACTAGCCGCAGCCAATTAAGATGCCACCTAAAGAGCAAGGATTTACTCTACCTCCTAGAACCAGCTGCTATGTGGGGGGAAAAAAGTGAAGACAAGAAAGTTAGGAGAACTGATGTACTGGATTCCTTTGAGATTTTGACCAAAATATGGCAAATAAGTTTCATTAAAACACCAGAAAATTGCATCAAATTATAGAAATGGGTCACAATAGGACTCAAACTATTTAAAAGTTTCATAAAGCACAGCAGTACAAGTGTCCCAAACTGATTACTGGTAAACTGGCTGTCTGAAGGCAAATATGTCGCAAACATTTTAATGTAAAGTACTTATAATCATAAATTCTCATTTGCAATACATGGTTAAACTTCCACATTTGTTAATAAGAGTAGGAGAAGCTAAAAATGGAAACATTTCTGCAACAAAATGACAATGGATAATCCTGTTTGTGCTGAACTGGGATCTTCCTCACCCTCTAAGAAGCCATTAACCTAAATATTAGGCAGTGAGTCATCACATCTGTTCTGGTCATTTGACTCTCAACCCCCAGCTCTTCGTCTTCCCTTCCTCAGCCATCACGACCAACAGAACATATTCCCCGTGTTGTCTTCACTCGGCCACATTTCCAAAGATTGTTGACAAACTCACCCTGAATTGTGGGCAACAATGTTGGCCTCCATCATACTTCCACCGTTCGAAGGATCGACTTCTGCGTCTCGCTCTGATCCATCAGAAAACCCGCCTCCTTTTCTCGTCTGAAAAAGGGAAAAACTACGAGGCAAAGGGAAAATGTGTTTGTCTGTGTCAGCCCTCCTCTAAGTGTCTGCCTCAACTTCCTGAGCTCATCGTCAGGCAGGAAAAGGCAGAGCGTTTTAGTCAAGACTTCCCCTGCTTCCTCCGTTTTCTTCTTTTTTTTTCACACACTGTGTCTTCTGTCTAAAGCTTTAACTCTATCTTATTCACCCAAATTAGTTCCCTACACCTTTAAATCTAACAGAAATACAACCCCTCTGACAGCTTTGTTCGGCCTCCTCTCCTTACCCCCCTCCCTTTCGCTTAAAGTTTTCCAGATGCCCCCCCACCCTTTCAAACTGAGGAATGTTCAGCTTCATGTTTTCTGCAAGGCTCACACTTTTTGAACCCCTCTCCATTTTTCGCCCTCTTGTTAATGTTCTGGTTATCTTTACGTTTCTTTTCACTTGGGGGAATTTGACTGGCAACACTTTTATCCAGCTTGAAGCTCACACCAGGGTCTAAACATTTACATGTTAATGGGAAGCCACAAACTGTTTAAAGTCATTTCAAGGTCGCCTGCTGCCTCGGGCTTGCATTCCTGAGCGATCAACACATTTTTCTGCCTTTTTAATTTACAACAGTAACCCACAAGAAAAAATAGATCTGCCTCTCCTTTCTGCTTTGATGATCTGGTGGTCTCAAAGCAAAAACCAAACAATAACCACTGCATAAACTGAAAAGAACTGCAGGTCAAGCATGCACATCCGCACGCTTGCAGTCAGCGTGACGAACATGCAGCTGCTTCCTGTGTGAACATCACGGTGTTCGCAGTGGACTTTCAGCTCATCTAAATGTGATTATCATGTGTGAAGCTGACCTCACATGAGGCTTCAGTGGCAGTAGGCCACCACCAGAGGGAGCCCCGTTCTTAAACATTTAACTAATTAAAACAAACTCAACTAGAGTAATCACAAAAGTTCAAAATTGTGTGCTTTTCCATCCATCCATCCATCCATCCATCCATCCATCCATCCATCCATCCATCCATCCATCCATCCATCCATCACCTTTTACCTGCTTCTTCCTTTTTGGGTCATGAGGGTCACTGTGCGAGAGGCATGGGACAACCCAGGACATGTCTTCAGTCCATCACAGGGACACATAGAGACAAGTGAGACAAACAATCATTCACCCTCTCACTCACCTAGGGACAATTTAGAGTTGCCAGTCAGCCTAACATGCATGCTTTTTGTCTGTGGGAGGAAACTGGTTTACCTGGAGAAAACCCATGCATGCACGGCGAGAACATGCAAACTCCACCCAGAATGGTCGGGATTCGATTCGGCGACCTCCTCGCTGAGGCGGCAGCTCTACCGCACCACCGTGCTAACCTGATTTTTCATCCAAAACATCAAAATGGAAACTGCTCTCCTCTGGGATTTGACGTGAACAAAGGAGGTTAAAATTACACAAATAAATTAGTCTTTAAGTTGACATGTACGGTATTTTGTCTTTTTTTTTTGGCTTCTCTCTTTGTCAGGGGTCACCACAGTGAACTAAGTCGCACGAAGACTTGGCAATTGTGTATTTTTATTTTTATTTTATGCCGGATGCCCTTCCTGACACAACCACAGACCACAGAGCTACCACAGCCCTCTGTGTGGAGCAGAGAGCTGCTATCTAGGGTGCCCGGGGGAGCAGATGGTGGGGGTTAGGGGCCTTGCTCAGGGGCCCAGGGTGGGGCAGATGAGGGTGGAGACAGGTGTGACTGCTTCACTTATTCCACCCACATTCTTGATGTTGTCGGTACCGGGGCTTGAACCGGCGATCTTCCGATCACAAGCTCACCTTCTTAGCCTCTGCGCCACCACTCCCCCACAGTTGTTTAAGTTGACATGTATTAAGGCACTTAAACAATCTGACAGTTTATATTTACTAATAGTGTAAATGCTGATTTAATCCAACTACTTCTGGCTACTTTGTACCATTTTAGCTGTTTATATATTTTTAAAACATTCCGTTCATTCAGATGGGTGCTATGACTTTTGATCTTAATAATTTTTACACTTTTTAAAATATTTACTTTATTTATAAATGTTTTCCCTATAGACATTTATTTTTAAAATTTTTAGCTAGCCTTTTGCTGCTACTTGCTACTTTAGGCTTGTAGCTGACATAATTTCTTTTAGTTCTATTTTTTCTTTCACATCGTTGAGTTTTTAATTAGCCTTTGCTAATTTTAGCTTTTTTTTTTCGTTGCCGTTTACAACCTTTAGCTTCTAGCTAGCTTTTTTGTTACTTTTAGCAAGCCATTTGCTAGCTTTGGCTTTTATCTGGCATTTTGCCTTTTGTTTTAGCTTTTGCTGAGTTTTTAGTTAACCTATGCTAATTGTATCTTTTAACTAGCTGTTCTAACTAGCCATTACCTATTTTCACCTAAGGCTAGTGTTTGACTACTTTTAGCCAATATCTTTTTTTTTTTTTTACACTTTTTGTTTTTAGCTAACTTTTGGTTTAGGTTTTTAGCAATTCTCTGCTTTAACTTAGCTTTATTAGCAAACTTTAGCAAGCATTTAGCCCTTAACATTTCTGCAGAAAATTACATTTTGAAAGCAGAAGCTCCATTAAAATAGCTAATAGCTAATTCTGCTTTAGCTGCTTTGAATTAGATATTCATCCTGAAACGTTCATCTCTGTAACACCACTAACTGAGGGAAAAAAGTACTTGCTTTTGTAATTTATTTGTTCCCATGTAGCTTTTTTTTTAAATTTAATGTACTGTATCTGTATTTGGATATTAGAAAGGTTATTCCCAATTTGAGACAATAGTTTTAAAGTGCTTATAAAAACGAAGTTTCTGTATTTGTTGAGCCAAGTATCAACTCCAAAGTTGATCAGCTATTTAAAGAGACTTAATAAATAAATAAATAAATAAATAAATAAAGATCCATGTTTAAATGAAGAAAATAATGATGTACTAGTAAATAAAACTTCAAAATATAAGCAAAATGATTTTGTGCTGTAATTTTCTCCTTTAAAGTTTTTGTGCACAAATCAGATCTGATCACTGCAACTGTAACCTAATCACTTCTCTTGACGTAATAAACTTGCAAACCAAAATAAAGAAGAGCTGTTCTTTCTGTCAAGTCTCATAGTTCATGTGCTGTTTTGTGCACATTAGTAAAAAGTCATGATTTGGTCTCAGTTTTTATTCATTTATAATAATTTAAGTAATTTCAAACTTGCAGACTCTTTTATTATAGTTAATTGTTCTTTCTTATTCTTCATATGCAATAAAATATCAAATTTGTCCATTTTTTGTAAATATTTTAATATTCATATCATTAATTCCTATATTTTCATACATGTGATGGTACATTGCAAAACATTTTTGTTGTCACTGTTTCCTGCTTATCCTTCCTTGCAGAGAAAATGTGATTTGTTGTGTTTGTGTCAGTGTCTTGCCACCATATGCTGAGCCATAGTTCTGCTGTGGTGCTTCAGGACAGATTTCTTTGTCTTATTTTCTCCAAACTTGGCTACTCGTTTCTGTTTCGGCTGAAGTAGCCTCTGAACAGCTGAGGCAGGTGATTCATTTGTTTACCAGGAGCTGGCTGTGGGATTTGATCTTTTTTTTTTTTTTTTTTTTTTTTTTA
>JARVLU010000624.1:18722264-18751018 GCA_031762415.1 Simpsonichthys santanae | reverse complement strand
GAATAACAAACCTTATAAACAAAACCCAGACACCCCCCCCCCCCACACACACACACACACACTTTTTTTTCAGGGGTGCTGAGTTAAACCCAAAAATAGGCTAAAATCGCCACAGATTGCATTTTAGTTTAGCTTCCCAAGTTACAAATGCAAGTGTCCTAATATTGAACAAGATCTTATATTGAAGTATAAAGAGATTTTTTTTCACAATGTCTGCAATTCATATTATGTTTATCTGCTTTGTCTTTCCATATCCAGGGGATGATCATCATCAAATGCTGGCAGCATGTGGGGAGATGCTCTGATTGGATTCAATCTTCCATTTTTTATCCTCTTCATCTTTTAGTCTGACAGACTAATGCTCAGCTGGAAGACGATTTAATTGGCTCTAAACAGACCGTCAGGACAATCAACACAAAGAACAAATACAAATGCAGTCACGACAAGAAAGAAAGAGAAGATGAGCTAACCAAGTGGGAAAAAAGTGGCATTTTTGTCCCATCTTTTTATAAATTTTTGCTTAATCTGATCAGATTGGTCGCTAAAGTGGCATTGTATTTGGCCAAAATGTTTACATTGTTTTTATGATGCAAGGCTTTTCAGAAAGTGACTTTAATTTATTTTTTATTATTTCTGGGACTTTCATTCCTCAGTAACATGACATTTTGGGTGTTTTATTGAAACAAATGGAATGCGCTGCAGCACTTTATCAGAGAAGAAAGAAATTTTATTTTGACTAAGACATTGGTTTATATTTGCTATGCTCTTATCATAACCAGCTTCAACATATCTTACAGAATCTGGGAAAAAAAAAATTAAAGCAATTCTTTCCAGAAATAGGCTAAAGAAAAACATCACGATTCACTCTTCAAACTTCAACCGTTCCTCCCACCAACCCCCCCTACCTGTGCCCGTCCAATTAATCATGGGCAAGCCTCTAAGCCGCCCCGGGTGTTTCAGGAAGAGCTCATGCTGCCTGGAAAAACATGGAATTGGGGATGGGGGGATGGGAGGGAGGGATATTGGAATGGAAGGGGGTTATGGAGATGGCTACGTACCCCAGCGATCCATTTATGACACTATGTGCATCAATCAGCAGATTGACAGCCACCACCACCACTCTGGAGGGTCGGTGAGGCGAGACGGAGGAGGTGAAGGGAGTTTTAGCTACTCTGCCAGCGGTTCACTCAGAGTCAGCAGATCGGACATGTTTGATCCACAGCCGCGCTCCTTAACTCCAAACCCCTCATTTGTTCGACGGCTCGATGAAAGAGCCATCTATGATTCTCTGAAGCTCGGAAATGAGGATGTAGATGGCTGCCACTCGCCAGGACATTTCAACCGATCAGTTTCTCCTTCTGTGTCCTCGTTCTCAGCACCGGGAGTGTCCTCGTCGTCAAAGAAACACTACCATCACCACCACCACCATCACCATGGAGAGAGCACAAAGAGCAGAGACAGCCGACATTCCTGGAAAGCTATGGCATCGCCAAAACCCCTTGAATGTATGGAGCTCACTACAGCTGAGATGATGGACAGAGGAGGAGGGGGCTATCTGAACCCAGGACACTACCCTGCTGGGGGGCAATCCTCCTCTCTTACCTCCCCCCTCATCTCACCCTTTTCTGGATCACCTCTCTCATCTGGTTACCACACTCCAGTGTTTTTCTCCCCAGCAAAACCTCGGCCCAGTCAGAGCCAGAGTTTACGTTGTTCCCCTCCCCATATGATCCAGTCACGACATTACTCCCAAACCCAAAGCCTAAGGATGTCACCCCCCCATGAGCTCAGACGGTCCCCTTACAGAGCCCCGTTGGTCCAGTTGTCTGCTCATGACCTTGAGCAGGACCTGAGAGAGCGTGGAGGAGGGTGGGGCCGCAATGAGCGGGACCGGGACTGGGAGAGGGAACGGGAACGAGAACTGGAGCGGGGATGGGCCCAGCGGGAGTGGGAGAGGGAACGGGAAAGAGGGAGGCTGGAGAGGGAGAGAGCCCGAGAGAGGGAGAGAAGAGAGACATCTACTTTTGGGACCTTTGGATATGGCCGACCCGTTCCTCTGCATTCAGACAGAGACTGTGTGTTTTTAGAATCTGACCAGGGTCTGGACACCACACCCCTGCTTCTCCCCCAGCCCTCACCTTCACCCTCCCCTAGTGGGGCTCCTAGAATGGGTACTGGAGTGGTGGGCAGGAACAGAGCTGGGTCAAAGGTTGGCCCTGACTGTATTGGTGGCGGAATGATTCCCAAGTATGAGAGCGGGAGTGTTAGTTTGGTGTTGGTGGACAGTAAATCTGGGTGTGGGCCAAGGTTAGTGAGTGAAATCGTAACAGGAAACATCTCAGAAGTAGAAATGAAATCTGGATACCAAGACAGAACAGAAGGTTGGCACAAATATGATAATGGATCCAGATCTAGCGTGAAGAATATGTCTGAAAAAAGGACCGGCTCCCAGGTGAAAACTCGGCCTCCAGGTCGGGATTTGGAAGGAAAAGTTCAGTCTGGTATAGAAAACAAGGAGGGACACAGAGGAGAAACAAACAATGGAGACAAGCCAGGAGCAGTTGCAGCTAAAACAGAACATATTTCTGACACCTTGAACACAAGAGATGAGGCTGGGAAGAAGGTTGGGCCAGTAGATAAAGTTCAGATTGAACCTGCTGTTCGACCTGTGATGAAGCCAGAGCATGATGCTAGGGTTAAAGCTACCGGTAATTCCCAACAGCTGGAGAACAAGACTGAAGTGGAGCCTGAAATTAAAGCTAAAGCTAATAGTGATGCTGGTTCAACAACGGAGCCCAAAGCTGAAACTAAAACTGAGTCAGAGGTTAAGGTTGCTCCTGTGTCTAAACCTGAACCAGCACCAAAAGCTGAAGTTGGTCATGAAACAGCAATGGAGAGTCACAGTGAAGTTAGGGTTTTTTGTGAAGTTCAAAATAAAGATGAAACTCAGGCAACCTCAGAAGCTAGAGACATACCTGTAGTTGCTTCTGCAGAACATGTAGAGAAGAAGCCAGCAGAGGCTAATAAAACTGATCCAACTAAGCCTGCAAAAAGCTCTAGGTCTAAGTCCAAATCATCCAAATCCTGCTCCAGGTCTCGACCTGGCACAGCCACAGGGACGCGACCAGGTGTGCTCAGCCCTCAACAAAACAAAGGGATCCAAGACTTTGATTCAACCGGGCCACCTGAAAGCATGGAGTCCACCTGGCCTCGCAGAGTCTTGGTCAGAAAGAGGACTGTTCGTCAGGGCGGTGCTGTCCATAACCTCCCTATTCTGCCCCCACTCCCGTCTGTCCTTTCAGCCCTAGAGAAAAGACGTCCACACTCACGTCTTGGTTCAGAGAACCCGTTAACAAATATAACAAACTCTATTGTGGGTCGATGTTCACTGAAGGAACCATCTCATGCAGAACCAGTGCAGGGCAGCGGTTTGGTCGGCAGGGCATCTCTGAGGGAGCAGAACCTGGAGCACTGGAGAGTCTACAGAGAGCAAGAGGAACCAAGGAGATCCAGAAGCAAGGAGAAACGAGCAGAGCAGGGTAAGGAGAAAGAGCAGAGGAAGGAGAAGGAGGAGAAGAAAGAGGAGAGGAAGGAGGAGAAAGAGAATGTGGTAGTGGTTGTGGTGGAAGAAACAAAAGACAAGGCAGGCAAAAGGATTGAAGAAAAAGCTCAAGAAACTGCAAACAAAAAGAAAGAGGAGAAAAAAGAAAGAGATGTAGAGAAAACATCTGAAAATAGGATACACAGAGGAATTAAAATGAAAGAAAGGAAACAAGTACAAGATTTGGAAGAAGTGGTGGCTAAACTGCACCCAGAAGACGTGGAGGTAGAGGAAGCAGAAGGGAGGACAGTGGGTGGCGAAGGGGGTGTGGAGGGTTGGGATGCTGTTCTGGATATGGTCAACACACTTTGGGATGATCATTGGGATAAAAGAGAAGTAGAAGGTGAAGAAGGAGGAGATATCGATTCTCCCTCAGGTTCCCTGAAGTGTTGGCCTCTTCTCCGGCCCCCGATTGGGTTTGGGGGCTCCCACCCTCCCTCCTCAGCAGCCTCGGAGCTCAGCCTGACGGAGTTAGAGAAGAGGGCCAGAGAGCTGGACTCTGATCTGGAGCACCTAGATCTGTCTCAGCCACATAAGGAGTCCCAGGATGTGTACCAAACCCTGCTGGAGCCACAAAGGGATCGAACTGACATCTACCAAACACACCCTGGTCCACAAAGAGACAAAACTACGCTCCACACAGGTAGATGTTTGCTAAATTTATCATGTATTTGTGGTAATCTTCTTATGTTTGTTTGTTTATGTTCCTTCAATAATACACAGTTTGGAATTGATTAAATTCGTCTATACTGTAGAACTAAGGAATACTGTATTGATGATTTTCCTCCAGACATAGCATGTCTTTTGTCCCCAAGTCTTATCTGAAGAAAGATTTTCAAAATTAAACCATTTGATTTTGTTGTAAATTCAGTACATGACATAAAAACATAAAACTAGAAATGAAGTTTGTCGACATCTAAGTGAACTTAAAAAAACAAGTAAAATTTCCTGCAGAAGATAAACTTGTTTATATTGGTGAAAGCCACCATGTTTATTAATTAATAAAGCTGGTGTGGGGGTGATTCATTGAAACGTCCAAAAACAATAAAAATAAAAATTGCAAACTTATTCTTATAAATATAAAATCATATGAAGTTGTTTTTTTTATAGTGTTTGAAGACATTGAATTGTTGAATTTCAGATATCTATGGTTTATGTTAAATATCTGCTTTACTTTTTAGGAGTTAGCAGCAGATCCCAGGTTAGTTTGGAGCTCAGTCCAGTGACCTCAACAGTTTCAGACGCAGATGGATCACCTGCTGAATGGTCAGCAAAATCTGTAGGCTCATCCACTGTTGGCACAAGGTAATTTCTGAAAAAATGATTATCAGCATATAAACTATTCTGTCTGGTGTTTCATACATCTCAAATGTGTTGCATGAAAACAATATCCATGTTTCAATTTAGCAAAGGTGTATTTTATGTCTGATCAGCTGCAGAATTTGCCAGGTTTTAGGCAGAGATGTTGTATATGGATATTCAGAAAATTTTAGTCTGATTTGTGAATTAATAACTTTTATAGGGTATTTAAAAATAAAATAATTATTGATATGTAGTTAGGAGAAATCTGTGTCGCTACATTGAGGGAAGATGACTCACAGAGAATTTTAAACACAAATATTAGCTGAAATCAATTTTCTTTTCTCATTTTCATTTCTTTTTATGTTTCTGATATACTCTCACAGAGCAATGAAATATATCAGCACCCAATTTTGACTTGCGGCTGTGTAGTGAGGTGTCAAGATTTCTCATAGTATAAAATTGTTTGTGTTTGGATTATACATGTATGTAAATTCAAATTAAATGCACAAAACATCTTGAGGCTGAACAATGCAGTACAGTAGAGTAAATCACCAAAATGGTAGAGGTCCAAACCTTGAGCCTTGAGGTACACCAGATTTAATCAGTAAATTAAAACATTGAAGCCCTTTTCAAACACGGATTGATTGTTTGTGGAATTGCCCTAGTCTTAAAGTCAACAAAATGTTTATGTAATTTGACCTTCTAATGCATAGTTCTATAGAACAATGGTATATTCTCAGGCAGAAAATGCATCTGTGCTGTTGAACATAAATTAACCTATTTTATAATTATTACCGGTAATTAATTAATTAATATTTAACACATTATACTGTACTTTATAATCTAAGATGTTTGGGAAATTGTATGAATGCTCTTTGGCTTGTTTTTAACATTTCCCATTACAATAAACTCCTCACAATGCAAGAACAGTGCCTGCCCTTTGACAGAACAGGAACAATTACAAGTAACTGTAGTACAAACGAGCAGTTAGCTTTTTCAATGTTTTTTCTGATAGCAGTGGAAAAACAGCCAAGAGTGTAAAATATATGCACCTTTACTAGAATGAACAAGAGATTTATTCATTAGCCTACATAAAATCTGGGTACTATGCGCTATTCAGCATTTGCTGTAACCATTGTGGAAACATCTGCAATCAGTCAAATGAACCATGCACAGTGGTTACAGGCAAAGGTATAGATGCCAAATCACACGTGTCAAAAGGACCAAATTTTATTTGTCCCATTATAGGAAGCAGAGAAAACGGCATGACTGAAGTGCCCTTTGCTGAATGTGTCCCTATCTGATTATAGTGACAATCTAATTGCCACGATATGAATGCTGTCAGCAGCTAATAAATGCAGATAAATGCCACAGCCTTAGCTAAATTAGAAAGCTAATGTGCTGATAATGAGGTGTCCATCACTTCCGATGTGTGGGCAGGCGTGACGTCTCAAGGATGAGAGATAAAAATAAATCAATACCTTTGATTTTCTAAAGTAGGTTATTACAGTTTTGGTGGCATATGTAGAAAGTCACATTAGCTTAGCAGACTCATGGGGACCAAGCAGCCACCTAACTGTCCTATCTTTTTTTTCCAGCTCCACTAAAGAGGACAGCTCTCCTGACTCCAACCTAACGTTGGAATCTGACTCCAGTGGCGTCTTCCTCTCCCTATCCAATCAGAGCCAAGAAGAAGGTGGTTCCGACAGCGACCAACCGATCAGCGGATCAGAACTAGGCAGCAGCAACACGTCGCTGGAGAAAGACGGGGACGATGGAGCGTTGAAGGAATGGGGAAGGGAGGAAAGTGCGGAGCTGCAGTGGTGCTATCCATCACTGCTCAATGCCCCCTCTTGTGAAAATGTGGAAGGAGATGGCGGAAGAGAGGAGTCAGGATGTGGAAGAATGGAGGTAGATGTGGATGAAAATGGTCGAAAAGAAGGTGGGATAGGAATGATTACAATCTGTAAGACCCCACTAGAGCAGACGGATGCCAAAGGTTCCTTAGATGTCCCACAAAGAGGATTGCCCCCTAGGAGAAAAGTGACCCTGATGGGAGTAGACTCCCCTCTTGCTCTGTCTCCTTCAAAGCAATCAATCAAGCGCCTTCTAGATCCAAATCAGAAGACAATAAGAACCTCAGGATTAGACTGTGGGGACATTGATCCATTTGTCCAATCGGACAGCTTTGTTTATCTCGCTGTATCTGCAAGACCAGCCTCCAGGGGTGAAACCACCTCGGTGACAGAGGTTTCTGCACATGATGCAAAGCAAGTACACGTACAGCAACGTGCAGACAGCATCAAAGCACATGTCGACCAACCAAATATGGAGCGAGACGCAAAACTGATGCACCTTACCCCACAAAAACCAGAGGAAGGAGACTTTCTGTGCACTGATAGCTTTGTCTACCTGGCTGCTCCAGCCTGCCTCCTGCTGGACCCTACAGGAACTGCTCCCTACAGTGGCAAGTATGTTGGCATAATTTTGGTGCATCCATTCATTCATCTAGCCATCCATTAATTTCTGGACGCTTGTTCTGACTTTCATCAAGTACAATAGACATCTATAGTTGGAACATTTTAGAAAGAAATATGGAAAACATGCATGCTATGTTTGTTTTGAATGCTTCTGGAAGCATTTAGTGCCTATGTTTCTGCCCTGCTAGAAAATGTGTTGCTAGTTTACATCTCTCAAAGCCAAGTTATTCATGATTCCAACATTTAGCAGCCACAGAAACCTGCTTGAGTAACACAAGACACTGTGCCGGTTTAAGAACACAGCATATTTTAGGTAACTAAAGAGAGATGGGACGGTTTTGGTTTTAATCTAATCTGACGCTCTGAACGTTTGTCAGAAATTGTTTGTCTTTTATGCATTCGTACCAAGGTGTTTTAGTCAAAGAATGCATTAGTTTAAAGTGTACTTTTTTAATTAATATGATCACAAAAGATTAAATTATGATCAGAATACATTTATGGTATATTATTGTAGTAGTATAGTAGGGGTATAGTATATTTGAAATGTTTCAATTTATTTGCAAACAAAGGCTTTGCTTCTAAGTTGTTTTTTTTTTTTTGTGGCAAACATAATCACATTTTATGTTTGCATGCATTTCTACTTGGTATTTTTGTAGTTACTTGGTAACATGTACAATGATCGTTTTTCATTGTACAATTATTACAAGCAGAAAAACAGAATTGGTTAAATACATGTAAACAAATATGTGTTACAATTCTATGAAGAATAATAACTTTGTCATTGTGGTTGACACTCGTTGGACAATATCTCAGTTTTTGTTTCTCTGATGTTTTTTTCCCAGGGAGTCAGATTCTGAGAGTTCTGATTCTGGACCTGTTGATGTGTCAATTCTGGGTTGTGGCTCCGTGGCAGGGGACAGTGACTGGGACTCAGACTTGTCCGACTCCGATCCCAGTCACTCTTCCAGAGTCTCAGGTGCTGGTAACAAATCTGCTGGTGTAGCACGGCCGAAGCGGCTTCCTGTTGAGCCCGACTGGGACGCGTTCGGAGAGGCCACCGAGCCCGAAGTGCTAAGCGAGCTCTTCATGGAACAAGAACAACTCGACATTGGCAAATTGGAGAATGTTACCTCCAGCATGGTAGCAACGCCAGTTGATCCCACAGAAATTGAACCTGTGACAACAGCGGCAAAGCCGGCAGCGCTGCTTGAGCAGCAGTCAGTGACGAAGAAGGTCACGTGGCAGTTTAAACCAGCCCAGAGATCCGTTTGCACTGGAAGCAGAAAGGAAAAGGATAAAGAGTTGGCAAGATTCACAGAAATGGGAGTTGACACATATAGACCCTCCCCTTCATCTTCATCGTCTTCATCATCGTCATCATCGTCATCTGGTTGAACACTGATTAAAAAAAAACTTTGTTTGGCTATTTGGAGAGAAGCGATTCCAGTTCTGGAGGGGAAGTGCCAAAAGGTAGAGAACATGGAACAATGAAAAAACATTTTTTTGTAAATCTTTAATTTTGCATTTAGCTGCTGCCATGCTGCCGCCTTCAGCCTTGTAACAGAAGTTGTTGCATTTTCTGAGATTAGCCAACATATTATCACCTATAATATCTAAGTTCAAGGGTGAGACACATTTTTTAAACAGACAGTGAGCTCATTATTTGTTTTATTTCCATTTATTCTCTAGATAATGAACATGAAAGGTTTATTTGGCTTTTTATTCTGCTGAATGGACTGAACGGGGTTTGAATGTCACACACAGTATCAGCCAATGTTTCCTGTTTTAAAACGTCCTACTGGAATCAGTTACAGTAATGCATACATGATGTCAGACCGAAAATAATAGACACTGGTTTCTTTAATTTGTTAACTACCGGTAATCACACACATTCCCCACACACAACGCCCCCCGCCCCAAAAAATAAGGTTTCCAATAAGATTTCCTGTGTACATTGTATTTTATAATCACATCCAACTTTACAGTGTACTTATTTAACAGTGTTTAAATAATATATTTTAATTGTTGAGATATATGCATGTGTGTGTGTGGTTATATACATATGTATACTGTACGTATATATATTTATATATAAACACACACGCACATAGATATACATACCGGTACATGTAAAGAATGTACAAAGAGGAACAAATAAGGAAAGGTTTAAACTAACTGTTTTGTTTATCAACTAGAATAAAATTGTGAATGTAAAATTTAAGCAATATGCTTAGAGATTTATGCTATATTCTATGTTTCATTTGTATAAAGTGCTTTTATGTGAATTAATGGCTGCATTTAATTTTCCTTATGCAGCCAGTTACTGATTGTAGAGACTGTTGTGTGCACATTTAGAGGTTTTATGTGTAACATTTTTAGACACCTATTGATCTTAGGGTGGTTTGATAAAATGGCTGGTAACAGAGAGATGGCTGACAGGTTTTGTCTCAGTCCATTTGTGTTTTCTTGATCTGTCTACTCACTTTCTGCTATTATTTTCAATTTATGATGTGCTGAAGAGTCCCATACACTCATAATGAGGAAAAGGCCAACCCTTGCCTATGGTCATGACCAAAAGGACGAGATCCTAGATAAGAAGCTAAAATGGGATTTTTCCCTTGGGTGGCCGGACCCTGCTTTGGAGATAGGTGGGAAGTAATGCCGCTGGCATGGCCAGATTTGGAGATGCTGATCTTCATCCCAGCTGCTTCACACTCTGCTGTGACATGCTCCCAGTTTGAGTTGGAGCTCATAGCACACTGATGCCAACTGGACTACAGCATCCACAAATAGCAGAGATGAAATCCTGAGCCCACCAAACTGGGCTCCTTATGCCCCCTAGCTGCACCATAAAATTCTGTCCATACAAGTTATCAACAGAACTGGTGACAATGGTGACAATGAGCAGCAATGGCAGAGTTTGACTCTCACCCTGAAGGAGTTACCAAACTCTCGTACTGTTTGTTTAAAATCTGAATGACCTCTAGCAACAAACTCCAATCCCATATCACAGATCACCCCTCACAGAATACCCTTTGGGATACAGTTAAGTGCATTCTCTAAGTTCACAAAACACATGTTGACTGGTTGGGCAAACTCATGCTTGTTGAGGACCCTTCCAAATGTAAAGAGCTGGTCCAGTGTTCCAAGGCTGGGATTAAATATGTATTGTTCCTCTTAAATACAACGTTTGATCTTCATTTGGACTATAACACCCCTTAATAGACCTGGAGTTTGAAGAGTGTTACTTCTCTGTACTGTAATTGGAACACATCTTTTAGTTCCCCATCTTGAAAAGGGAACCACCACCTCCCAGTGTACCAATCCAATGGCACTACCCCCAATATCCATGGGATGTTGCAAAGGCATGTTAACCAAGACAACCCAGCAACATTCAGAGTCTTGTGGAACTCAAGGCAGATCTCATCCATCCCCTAAGCACTTCCGCTGCAGAGCCTTATAACTACCTCAACGTTTATGAATGGACCAATCCCAAAACTCCCCGACATTGGATTGAGTAGGTCCTCAAACTATTCCTTCCATCACTCAGTGACATTATTGATTGAAGACAACAGCACCCCACCTACACTATACACTTCTTCTTTTGACTTTTCCCACTTCAGGGAAGTCATCCTTCATCTCTCTCTGTCCTCTGCATCCTCTGTCCTCACTCCAACTACCTCCATGTCCTCCTGGCAGTGCATTTCAAACATCCTTCTACCAATATACCCACTGTCCCTCCTCTGGACATGTCCAAACCAACTTTATCTATATCCCACCTCCACTATATACAGTGTTGTAAAGTGCTGCTTTCCCCACCTGAACTGTCTGGTGATTTGCCAGAATCTTCTTATAGCTGATCAAGATTCTCCATCCAAGGCCTCACCGAACTGTTCGTATATCCTTAGTCTAAGTAACAGTGATGGCTGCAGCCCCCCGGCTCCCAATCCTCTCCCAGCAAATAAGACCCACTAGGACTCCTTCAGCTTTATGGTCTCCCTCATCTGGGGCATCCACTAAGTTTGAGGATAGCTTTCACGAGAGGCACCTATCTATTTGTGTCCATAGCTCAGGGTAGCTGCTTTGACAATGGAAGGACTGTTGGAGGTGAAAGTTGAAGATTCTTCTGACGGGTTAACAGACATTTTTTGCAAACCCTCACTTCATGTTTGGATTTATTGGGTTTGTCCAATATTTTCCCTTGTCATTGGATCCAACTCACTACCATGTGGTGATTTGTTAACACCTCAGCTCCTCTCTTCACCAAACATACAAACAGCAAAACTAATTTAAGGAGGATAAAAAAAACCCATTGCAAACAAGTTGAATAGTGTTTATTGAATGTAACGTTTTTCATTATTAAACTACGGTCTTGTCAAGGCATGTCTAACAATAGTAATCTAAACCAAACTGTAGCTAAATACATTAAGGTTGGTTGTATATTTTATAGTTATTGCAGTGCATTGAGTTCTCTCTTCTTCCTTTGAACCTTGCCTGCCCACGTTCACATTTAATTTTTCCAGAGATAATAAAACACTGAAGTCCATTTCTGTCCTTTTCCCTCTGAGTCCTCTTGACAACTTCAAACAGGAAGAAAATGAGACACCTTCAGTTGTGTTTGCACTGAAAGAAAAGCAATCAGGAAAGATTTGCCCCCCTCCAAAAAATCTAAGTTGGTTTCTCACTGCAACCCAAAAGCCGGTGGACCTGTCAGTCATCTCAGCAGCAGTCGTATTGTTGAATAAATAATGTTGTAGAATCAATGTGGTAATCATTACCTGATGTTAAAAATGATACACGTATTACCTTTAATCACAGAGGGAAGATGAAGGTTTAGCATGACAGGCACGCGGAGTGATTCTCAGTTTTTTTTTCAGTTGGACATGAAACTCAAACTGACCAGTGAGAGTGACATTTTGCCTTTTGCAGCCTAAACTGCCAACATGAATTCTGAAATGCTTTGTCAGTTTTTATGCTCGATAATGATGATGATGTGTGCACATGCAGCTTTTAACGGAGCCTTAAATGCACCTGTCGGGAGTCGTGATGGGTTATTTACACGTATCTCACAGAGGAATGAAGGGCTTCATTCACATTTCTCTGTTTTTAAAGCTGCAGGTTATGGTTTTTGACTATTCTGAATGTTTTAGAGAAGGATTAATAACCAGAAGCGAGACATTCACAGATGAATCATGTGAATGTTGCCTGTAAAAATGGTCATATTCTTAGCACAAAAGTGAGCGGAGGATGAAACAAAATGCTTATTTCCTTCCCTTTGCAGTTGTAATCAACCCAAATCTGCCACTTTCTTTACATTGATTTTAAAACTAACAAACACATAAATAAACACTTGGGCCATTTTTAAATGTGCTCAAATAAAAATAATTTAGAGCTTCCAAAACATCCATGAAATAAATGTATTTTCTGCGTTATGATCCAAAGAAAAATTAAATTTCCATGTTGATCTTATTTCATGTTCTGAAGCAGACAGACTGTGCAACACATGCTCAGCTATAGCAGTTTAGGCTCCAATCTGAACCGACTGAGACACTCGGGAGCTGTTGCAGTCTTGAGATGGCAGAGCTGTTGACATGACTGTGGATTTTGTCGTTATGATCATAGCAGAGGCATTGGTTGGTGACTGGGTCGGTTGCGATGCGTAGTGCAGGTGGTAATTCTGATGGAAAGGTTGAAGTTGGCAGGAAAATTTCAGGGAAGATGTCACAGATAAACCCACAGCTGTTGGAGTTCAGATAAAAGTCCTAAAGGATTATTTCTCTACTGAACCAAAGCATGGCATCAACTGCTTTGTTAGTTTGAATAACCTCAACATAAACGACAGAAACAAAATTTATTAGAACAGAAAATCGGACAATGTCTCATCTTTATTAGAACCTGTTCCCGTGTTTCTCACAAAGTGGCTGCAATTTGGTTTCATGGGTTGCTGAAATTGTTTTACTTCTCGCACTTTTGGTTCTAGATGCCTGTGACAATGGAGCGATTGTATTGAGAGGGAATTTGTTCTGCAAATATTTTGAACACAGTACTTTTTTTTTGCAACCGTCATGAGACTCACACAAGGAAACAGAGAACCCTCTCAAATGTTTTGAGACATCTTGGAAACTCCCTCTTACACATCATTCACATTTTGACATCAGTAAAGTGAGGCTATTGAATAGGCTTTCACAATATATCATTATTAAATAGAGCCATACAATGTGTGCACAAACCAGGAGGAGAAATTTGATTTTTTTGTGTGTCTTATCTAATTGGTCAAAGAGAAAACTGTCTAATTCTGGCCACTAGCTGAGCAGCTGATGATCCATTGTCAACATGAGATATTAATTTTTTTTAAAAAGCCAAAAAAAGTAAAATAATCAATCACTTTTAGGCTCCCCGGAGACCTAATCTCACCCTGCAGTATGGGATGTGGGAGTGCAACATTCGAGCCAGAATAGCTTGTGTTAGCTCCAACTGTGTTCTTTATACTGTAGGCACATTAGCCACCTCCATAGAGAGGTGGTTTGTGTTAACTCCAGTGATTAAAACTCTCCTCCTCCTCTTTCCTCTGATTGTGCATGAACGGTTGCACTAAAGCACAGCCATTTGCGAAGCTGCAGAGTTTGTGTCTTCCTGCAGCTTCACAGTCGGACGTCAGGCGGCATGACGGTGAATTTCTGCCAGTTCTGGCTCACGTGATCATGTTCTGATGTAGAGATAGAGCGACCTGGATGAATCGGAGCCACTTCCATCACGCTGACACTGTGTTCTGGCTGAGGTGTCGTTTAAAAAACATTTTCAGGTCGATAGCTTGAAAATTTCAGCGCGCATTAAAAACTCAACATCAAAATCCTGCGTTTTGTTGGAACAGTTTCTAATCCTGCTGCTAGTGTTTTTTTTTGTTTGAACTTCAAAAGGTGCAAACCAGATTAAAACAAGATGAACCAGGATGAAGTTTAACTCACATTAAACTGTGGCAAGACATCTACTTTCACTGTGACCAAATGACCGATCACATTCTCTGTTGACCTTTGTGTAAAACTTTGAAGATCACTGTTAAGGCTTAGTGGCGATTAAGATCTGGGACTGATTTTTTTTTTCTTTTTTTTTTTAGCAAGAAATAAATTATTTAAGTCATCTTTTTGTGTGCCATCTTTTCCAAACTTCGCTGGAACGCATTGTACAAATAAAAGCTGAACTCAATGGTGAAACGTAACTCATGTCAGTCTGTCTTTTTCAGTTGAATCAAGTAAAATTTCTATTGTTTGGCAAATGTTTTCCTGCTTTGGTTTTGTGGTCTCTACCAGCTTTGCACGTCTAGAGGCTGAAAAAGGAAAAGATGTGGCGTTGAAGAGCGCAGATGTTTCTGTAAAATTTCCGCTGGACTTCATGCATTAATGCCACCACTAGAGAACACCGATCCAAGCCCAGAACCAACACAGAGTGCTTTTTATACTTTTTGGAGACAACAATATGGATTCTCTTTTCCCTCTTTGCTCCGAAGCCCACAACGTTCATTTCTTCCAATGAAGAAAGATCTGAACTACTGATCCGTCTGTGTTACTGTCCATCCCAGAAGGAGCCCAGAGATGTCCATGTGAAATTACTGAAGCAGGACAAAGAACTCTCTTTGGTTTTAAAACGTCAGTATATGTACTTTTTTGTGCTTGTGTTAGCAGTTTTATACATATTTTTCCTCATTTAAGAGTGCAAAAAATAAACTGCCCTCAAAGGAGAATCACAAGTAAGTCCACTTATTTTGTTTTAGTATTCCCATTTTCCTTTGGAAAACAGCCAGGTATATACTGTTTATATACTGTACGGCATTGAGTTAGTGAAATATATAAGTGTCAACATAAATAGATCTGCTCTTGCTTTAATGACTGGGCAGTAAATTAGCAATGAACATGTTTTTTGTGTGTGAGTTTTATTTTCTGCTTTAGTTTCTTCCCTCTTAATCTCTTTCTGGCATAAAACAGGTAAAATAAATTGATTATAATCATTATTCATTATAGATATCAACCTAGATTAATCTTTGTAACTGTGGTTTTGCCATCAGTGACAAATTTATATGAGCATGCACATAACGGGTTGGAAATTTTTACAGAATTAATTACCAACATTGTAGCACAATTTTTTGGGATCTCAGCTCGTTTAAGTTAACGGTGAACATGAAGAAAGATTCAGTTCTCAATCAGACTTTCATAAACTCAATGATGTAGCCTGGTACTTTAATTGTCTACAGAGTTGAATATTTAATGTTTTGTGTTACTATTTCTGGTTTGCCATGTTTATTGCTGGTTTTACGAGGTTCCTTACAAATGCTTCAGTCCTGTGTTTAATTATGCCAGTGAAAGCGAAAAAGGTACAACGTATGTGTATATGTGTTTGTCATGTTGGCAAAATATCTCATGAACTACTGAACATATTTTAATGAAACTTTCAGGAAGTAATCCTTGGCTGTACTGGAGTTGATTCAGTTTAGGATGGTGTCACAAAACGCAAAACAAAAATAGTGAGAAGTCGATAAATTTGACAAAAATGAAGCAAAATTTTAATTTGGTAGTGGCCTGAATATGACCCTTATGAGACATTTTCAAGGTTTGACCAAAATGGCTACAACTCCATTACTTCTCAACACATGATGATGCTAGTCTTGGGATGTATGGGCATTTCTTTCCCATTCGGTTGGATTTTGAAAGTTTTATCCACCTTATTACTGGGGGCTCTACTGGGTTCAACTTCCTGTCAGACACCTGAAGTAGCAGGATGCATTGACTAGCCATGGTAGTGTGTTTTGAACAGAGACCCAAAACAAAAAAAGTGTTCCTGTGAAAACCGTTATAGTTTCCACTATGGATGAGGGATTAAGAAATATGAACTTGAAGAGACCACCCAAAACACTAAGTGTGCTCTTTTCACTTTGTTGACAAATGGCAGAGGAAAACCTGCTTTGACGCTGGACCCTCGAAATTATTGAAAACAGTGTGACAAGAATATCAGGTATGATTTCATGCATGTGAATGACACAGCATTATAGTATTTGTTTGTCTTCAGTATTACAATTTTCTCTGCAATTAACCCAAACTCGGCGGTGCGGGTCATTTAAGGCTTTGGCTGGGCTCTGTGTCTGCTTTAAGGTAAATAAGATTGTGTTCCACCTCTTAACCAAACGCCACCAACCTTACTGTGTAGATACTAATATGCCTCAGAGCTTTTCAGGTTGTTCATCACTTCACTGTCTGAAGCAACCGAGTCCATGAAGTAGCTAAATATGCTAGTAGGTATAATCTGTGGCCACTTCTTTAGGTCGTCCTCCCATCCCTCGTCTGCAGCAGGCAGCTGTATGATTATATTGTCCTGTTTGAGCTCTGACAGGTGAAGTTCCCATGTGTTTAAATTAAATCCACAATGTTTGGAGGAACTACGTTAGCTCATACTGTTAGCACACAAACAAATACCCGTTCTGGTCCACGCCAAATGTCGCGCCCATAATTCATGCAAGGCAGCATGGGAGCTAGGAATGAGGTGGACAAATATTTTTGGTTTGCCTATTAAGCAAACCTGCAGCATAAATCTGCATTTGGACTCCCAAACTTTGCAATATAGTTTGATAGCTAAATAAATATAGAAATAGCTTATAATTTGGGGTTTTATAAATTGAAAAACAAAATGTCAGAACAATTTAACCTGAAGTATTTTTATAATAACTAAAACACTAAAGTTTTGCATCATGTTTGCAAATATTCTAGTATTTCACAAAGATGTAATTAAAACCTAATAGTACATTGAATGAAACGGTTGACTTTATCATGCGCTGGTAGAACAGCATGACTCAAAAGACCCGGTTAAAAGAATCTCAAACGTCACCGACACACACAGACGCACACCCCACAGTGCCATCTGTGTGTTAAATAGTACATGGTGCACGAGGCGATGTGTCGTTAATGTAGGTCTGTCCATCTATTTAGGGCTGATTAATTAGAACGCTTTGAATAAGGCCAGCGAGAAGGAGAGGGGCTGCCATGATGAATACTTAATCTTTGTGCCAGTTCCTCTGCAGCCGCAGGGACGCTGCAGATTTACTGGGCCATGTCACACGGTCCGTTTAGCAGAAAAACTAGACAAGATTTGTATCAGTTCTACTTTTTGCAAACTGTACAGGTTTTAATGATGTAATTTGAACAAACCAGAGAATTAAGACTTTAGAGCAGTTTTTCCCATTGTCCAGTCTCACCTCTACTCTACTTAAGAGTTTTGTGTAACCCAGTCTTAAAAACGCAAGCAAGAATGAATACATTTTAATCACATAGTCTGCAATGAGATTAAAAAGTAATAAATTAAGATTTACAAATAGGATATTTAAAAAATATATATAAATAGTGTTAAACACCTTTAAAAACCGTGTAATACACCTTTAGTATGTTTTAGCGATGGACTGAACAACCATTAGCTTGACATGGTATGATTTGACATCAGCCAATAAGGTTGATTGTCCCGCCCCTTCCGTTGTGCATTGACGCTGCTAAGAATGCATCAGAGAGACAGACTAGGCTTGAGAAGAGACAAATGCTACTGGTTGCTTCTGAAATTTGTTTTTACAGTCTGTGTCCTTAAAGTATTGGCTGATACTGACCTGTTAAATGGATTATTTAGCTTTCTTTATAGCACAGATTAGCAAATTACAGACCATCAGTAGGTTCATGTAAAGAAATCTTGTGCTGGACACTAGTTGCATTCGGGCCCGGGCCAAAAAAATCCGACTTGACCCGGCCCCAGCCCGTATAATTTCTGAACCCGACCCGATGAATTAACAGTAATTACAGGTCTGATCCCCGCCCCCCCCAAAAAAAAACCCAAACATTTTTAATGAAGCTTTGACTGCATATAGTTATTGACGGTCGGTGGATGCGTGTGGCTGAATAAAAAGGGCAGAAGATCGTAGCTGAGAGGGTGTTTGTCCTTTCACGGCCGTCAAAGCGCACTAAAACCCCGCTTCTGCCTGCATTCTGCATTATGCAAACACGGACCCTGCTCTGACATGTCTGCTTTGGGATCTCACCTGTTTGGGTCTTCGGCCGCATGCGTCCGCTGAGTGCAGCAATGAACGTACATTTGGGCGATGGATCACTTCCAGGCCCCATCTGAAGCTTAGCTGAACTTTATTTGACCTATTTCAAGACCGGTCAGCTCGTGGTGAAATGGCCGTGTGCAGGTGATGATGTATGGCAAGTTATGTTGCCATATAAGTGGATCGCCGCTGATCTGCTGATGCAACTAAAAGCCCAACACCAACCCAGCCCGCCCATCTAGCACATTATTATGGCCTGGTCCAAATTCGAGTTGGGCCAGACCTGGGTTATAAGAGACAGCTCTACTGGACACCTCAGTAGCTTTACAAATTTGCTCTGATTTGCACATGGTGGTGTCCTGGAAGTCTGTATTAATTGTATCATGTGTAGAAAATGATGCTTGTCTGTGTTCAGGTTGACTATCGACAGTGTCCATGTTTAGTTTGTTTCTGCACGACACAAATAATCAGTTCAAAAGAGCGCTGCTCGTTTAATTAGAGCCTGATTTCTGTTCTGTCCATGACAGTCTCAGAAACATTTGAGCACCCTTTATCTTTCAGCATCTCTCATCTTTGCTTTTATTTGTGTGTGCACCTCACTGTGTGAGAGGGAGTGTGTGTGCGAGTGGCAGCTGGCCTTTATATTATCAATGTGTGAGTTGTTTTTGTGTGGGTGAGCGCTGTTTGTATGCTCTGCATGTGTGAAGAGAGAAGGACGAGTGGAGCTAGGCAGAATCGAATACACAAGTGCGCAGGAATATAAAGTGGAGGACATCATGATTCAAGGGTGGGTCTCAGGCCTGTGTAACAAAGAGCTTTACATACAGCAGCTTACGCAATGAACTGCTAAACTGTGCAAACAACAATAACGCCTCGAAATCCCAGCAGTGATTATCATAACAGCCACACAATCAGGAGTATTTACCAAAGACAAATCTGTTAAAATGTGTCTGTGCTCACATAACACTTAAGCTGATTAGCCTGCAGTTGTTACATGTTGCGTTTTTAATAAATTTGACTGTCAAAGTTTTATTCTTTGATCAGTTTCAGTCTAGATCTTGTACAATCTGTTAGCACTCAGAGTATGTGCTGGGGATGACTCTCAGCTACCACAGTTTACCTGCTGATAGACATCAGTTTGTTACATGGCCACACAGAGACAACTGTTAACCATCATACTAACCTAAAAACAGTTTAGGCTTTATCCACACAGAAACGCTGTTTTTTTTTAAATTTATCTCGAAACAATCTTTTTACATGCTGTTTACAAATATATTATTTTAAACATATTGTTTTCAGAAGTGTCAAAGTGGCTCAAACGGCTGCAGTAACTATGCCAAGACTGTAAGTGGGGCTGTAACGCTGCTATTAAATTGGAGGTCCTGCTGCTCTGTCTGTTTGTGCAACTGCTTCTGAGCCTCTCTTGCATATCTTCCAAACCATAATTATGGACATATTTGTCCAGTTGGTCCCTCGACACAACTGATAACATTTCTTCAAAGAGAGGACAGGCTTTAGGTGAGCCGATTTGCCCTGTTAGCTGGATATCTCATCAACTTGAAGACTGGATGACATGTCTATCTCTGCTGCCATCTGTGGATTTATGGACACATATTTAATTGGATTTATGATAACTGGTTTCTGCTTTTTGGATTGGTTGCTGGTTTTATCTACAATCAAGGAAGTCATTGGCAGTAAATTGGGTCCTGATCATGCTGCTTGCCTTTTTGATGGCTTGGTTCGTGTTTGAGTACCCAGACTCAATTGCCTTGGGCAGAATGGATCAGATCTCGGGGATTTTACTCAGGCTCATTCCATCGATGTGGCCACATAATTTGAACATTTCTGAACCGTTTTGGACCAACACAGACTCAAGTTAGATGTCATTATGTTCTGCCTGTACCCAAAACAACTGTGTGCTTATCTGAATTTGGCTACCCTGGCTGACCTTGAAGGCCACCTGATCTGAATTGCCTGGAGGGCATTTAATCTGACACTCACACCCCCTCCCATCGGGGAAGTCCACTGACAACCAGAGTGAACCAGCTGAATAAATATTCTGTCATCATTTCAGGACTCTTGGATTCTCATAGCGTTGACCTTGGCCATTCCCCGACATCCCTCGAGAATGTTTACAGATCTCACTGAAGGGAACTTGCTGATTATTCCATTCCCTATCAGAACTCTTACAGTGCCCTAGTGAGTGTCCATGGACATTGCTCACCGCTCTCGGCATCTCCCCCTCTACAGAATGTCTACGTCACTGTGCTTGTTTGTGCGAGATGCTTTTTAACATTAGAATTTTTCTTCTCAGCCAAGAAGAAAGATTTTAATAGGATTTTTTTCGCCTCCAATTCCTAATGTGTCCAGTTTCATTATGTTTTGTCTGTCTAAGCAGATCTCACTTGTAAATGACTCTTCTAGGATCAGTGTAACTTATGACTAAATAAAGGTTGGAAAAAATAAATAAATAAAATAAAATGGGCACGCACAGGGAGAACAGGAGTCAAACTTGCAAATCTTGCTGTGACACATCATTGCAACTCCCTAATAAAACTATCCCTGACCCAATATTTCTGTTTGTCTCTTTCCCTTGTTCTTTGAACTACTAGCCAGTCGAGGCAGATGACCTCCCTTCCGGAGCCTGGAGGTCCTGTTAAAATGGAGTCATTTCATTCCACTGTCGCCCGCCACCCTGTGCTTGCTCAGTTAGGGTGTTGCAATAAAGTTAAGATTCAATGCAATCTGCTAGTTTCTCAAACAACTTTTTATGATTAAGCTTTATTAGATCTGACTGTACTGTATAAATTCAGATTATAAATTAAATTAACTGTAGTTTGATTTATCGTGGGATGGCTTATATTTTAAACTGGCACCATGTATACTGAGTTATGGTTTTTCTTTTGCAGGTTTCTGTCATTTTTTTCGGTTCAGCTGGTTCCCTAAATTACCATCTGATCATAAAATCTTACAGGTGAGTAGCTACAATTTGTTAGAAGATCGGTCTCGTCTGTCATCCACCAATCCACAGTTTGCGCTGTACCAAAGCTATATAGAAAATCAACCAGAGCTGATCTGTTCTAGTTCAAATGTGTGTCACCAACTTTGCTGAAACAGGTTTGTTGTCTAGGAAGAATCTTTATGATGGACCTAAAACGCTTTGAATATCATTTCAGAGAAACAAAACCCAGAATTGGGTATTTTTCCATAATTTCTGTTACTGAACTGAAGCAAAAGCTGAAGACGCAAGGATTTTCTTGTTTGTCTGGGCAAGAACAGACGGCTGCTTTTGTCATAAATAAATAAAATAAAAATACCCTGACACCTTTTTGTTTTTCTTTTTCCCAGTGCTGAATAGAGAGTGTGAGAAAATGGAGGCAGCAGCATAAAGAGATGCAGATTATATAAGACTAACAAAAATCATGGTAAAGACATGAGAGGCAGCTTGAGCTATTTTAAACCCGGGCTGGAGCTCAGAGAGAGGAGCAGTGTGGGCTGGTATGTTGGCCATCTTGGCAAATTGTGCTTTTCTGTGTGTGTGTGTGTGTGTGTCCTCCCTGCAGAAACCTGGCAGAAAGCAGGCCGGGACTTTGAAGACTCGTTACATAACGAGGGCTGGGACTTTATCTCTGTGAAGCATCTCCAGTTTTCTGTTCTGGTCAAAACCATTCTTCAGTCCTGACTGATGTTTCAGGATCTTGCGGAGAACCGAACCGTCTGTACCGAGGTCGCCCGCATGGTAAAATTGTTAGAAAACGTCTGGTTGGATGAGGCTAATGACTGCGGGGAGAGATCCAAGGTGAAAGCAGAGAAATTAAAAATGAATTTTTAGTGTTGAAAAACGATTAAAAACAGCATTTTTATTACAAACTTCCACTGAGTCACACCTCTGGTGGTATTTTTGTGTTTCCTTGCCCCACTGTGGATGACCTATTTACAAATTTTAAAGCAGCACAAATGTGAGCTCCTGCAGGAGGATTTTAACACAAAGCATTAATATGTCACTGCAAGTTCTTAATCTTTAATATTTATTTAACAATGAAAAAAAAAACCCTGAAAGATGCATTCTTTAATCTGGTGTCTCGTCTGCAGGAATGGACAGGGAACAAACAATGACCATGAAAAACTATGCAACCACATCCATCCATTATCTTCATCTGGTCGCGGGCGTCACTGGTGCCCAGAACCAGCAAACAACAAATCCAAATCCTAAAACTCATTGAAGGACATCAGCCACCATTTTTCTTGTCAAAATTTAAGAAAAGAGGAAAAGATGCTCACCCTTGACCATAGTTTCCACTTTAAAATCCTTTCAAAATAAACCATTATGGTAGACGGACAACGGGCGGGGACGTGTAGGTGTTACCCTGACTGCTGAAGTACTAATAGGACACAACTTAGCACGTCACCGTGCTACGACAGAGCACATCATTCACATGTTTATCTTTTGCTACTTCTAAACGGGTAAGTTTACCTGGAGCAGCTTTGAAGGAGTTTTTGGGAATACACTTGACCAACACCTTTAGCTGGTGCACAAACAAAAAGGAAAGCAAAGAAGGCAGATCTCAGCGCTTGGTTCTTCAGGTTTTCTATAACTGTGTGGTGGTGTTCTCGTCTCCTGCTTCAATGTTGGACATGGTAAAGTCTTCACTGAGGACCATCAGCTGCAGCTCAGCACCCATTAGTGACATCCATAGCACCCAACAAAGGGACGGAGCTGCACTGTGAGCCCACTCACCCTGCACACAAACATGCCGTGCAGCTTGAGCAGCCAGGCCCAGACATCGCGTCCCACAGCCATCTCTTCCAGATCTTCTGGGAGGATTTGAAGGCGTTCCCAGACCAACCAAGAGGCTTAGTCTCCAACGAGCCCTAGGTCTCCCATGAGCTCTCCTCCCAGTTGGACATGACTGGAAAACCTCCACATAGAGGTGTCCAGGGAGCATCCTTACCAGATGTCCGAACCAACTCAACTGGCTCCTCTTGATGTGGAGGAGCAGCAGCCGGGATGACAGAACGTCTCACCCCATCTCTAAAGGAAGAGTCCATCTATGAGAAAAGTCTTTCAGACAGCTTGCATCTGAAGTCTCATTCTTTTGGTGACTCCACACAGTTCATGACCATAGGTGAGGGTAGGAACGTAAACCGATCAGTAAAAAGGGAGATTTGACTTACAGTTCAGCTCCCTCTTCACCTCAATGGACCAGCACAGATTACACAATACAGTAGAAGGTGCACTGATCCGACAGTTGCTCCATTTTTCCCTTACCATGAACAAAACCCCGAGATACTCGGACCCCTCCACTTGAGACAGAGTCAGAGTCAGAGTCAGAGAATCTTTATTGTCATTTGCACCACATGTGGTACATGTGATGAAACGAAATTATGTACACAGAACCTCATACCAACTCGAGAAGGACCATGGCTTCAGATTGTGTCTTTCTTAACTGGTTAGTTATTTTATCTCTTTTAATCTTCTATACCAGACTCTAAAATCAGTTTCGCTCCTATGGTGAGGTTCGAGTGGCTGTTTCTCATATGTGAGTCACAAAGAGCAGTGGAACCCAGAGCAGCAGAACATAAAGGCCGCAGCTGCTCCCAGGAGGCGAACAGCAACGAGGACAGGGTTTTAAAACCTTTTTACCTCCAACAGGAGACATCCTGCATTTTCTCTGAAAGAAGGACAATTCGGTTGCCGAACCTCCTGCGTTTTTTTTTTTTTTTTTAAATGCCCTTTGGCCTCCGTGTCTGAATTTCCAATGATGTGTTTGTCAGCCTATAAATGGCAACACTGCAGTGATTTAGGTGTTGATCTAAATGCTTCTGATCATGCTCAGTGTTCAAACGTTTTAGCTGAAGTTGCTCAGACTTGTTTTATTAGAAACGAGGCTCTAGATCAGAGTTTATTTACATTTACATTATAATTATATACTGTAAATGTATTGTTGAATAATGCACAGCCAGTTAAGAGGCTCTAAGGAGCGTCGCCGACAAACAGAGTGACTCTACTGAAGCCTTGTTATCCTGTTTTTATGTTTTCACTCTATAAATCACAGAAAATGGGTCAACTGTTCCTTTGAGGATGAAAACTATATATCAATGTGCCTTTTGTTTCTGCAGCACTCAAAGCAAATGTTCATTTACCACTAGGAACCAAATAAAATTAATACCTGTATTTAAAATCTGCGTGATCAATTAAGTTCTATTATCTTATGTGCAGCTGCAAGTAATTAACTTTTGGAGTTAACTATGGTAAGTTAAAGATGGCTGCTACAGCTAAGCAACCTTCTCGAACACAATAATGGCTACAACTTGGGCAATTTTACTGGTTAAATGCTACAATTTTGTGTGGTAGTAGTTGAGAGTCATCCTCAACACATACTTTAAGTGCACGGAGACCATGTGAAATCTCACGAGACGTTTTTACCAAAACGATGCAATTCTTCATCATGAAATCTTCAACAACTGATATGCATTCCTTCAAGGAACGCAAACTCCTCTTAGACCCACAGTAAAGCATGGTGGAGGCAGCATTATTATACAAGCGTCATCAGGAGGAGCTTTAGGAAAAAAAACGTACATTTATAAGTCATTTAAATTTTTTTATTTTGTTTAATTTTCTTGTACAGATTTTCCAAAGTGTGATTTAGGTTAAGTTTATTAGCAGCAAAATATTTTCCCACAAAACTACTTTTGTTTTCATGGAAATTAGACGCTTTCTTTCGCTTCAAATGGCCTTCAGCTGATGCTCACATTTATTTGTTTATCAGAAGCTTTTATCTGAAACAACGAAAAATCCTCCCTTTTTGCTGCGTCACCTCCAAGGACATTTTGGGACACGGACTGAGAAAAAGCAGCAACATAAAAACCTTTACGAGAACAATTATCACAGCTTGACGAGTCAAATGTGCTCAGATCCACATTTGTACCTTTTGTTTTGCTCTCTTCTCAAGGCTCGCCTTCAAATTAAGGATGCTGAACCCCCTGAGGGAGAATCGTTTCATCACTTTAATCCCGCAGTGTCATTCTGATTTTAAACCACTCAGCACCACCTGTTGGCCAAATTCTGTCATTACATCTTACCTAAAAAAAACACAAATGTTCTTTTTATTTAATGTTTGATTATTTTTGTAGTGGAAAATAAAGAAGAATAAGCTTTTCCAGTTGTTGCATGAGAAACTATTTGCATGCTAGTATTTTTATTTTATTTTATTTCTTTAAACCGATTTTGTGTCTGGATGAACTAATTGCCATTTAATGTATTTGTCCCCATGCCTCTGATAGTAGGCCCTGCATTTTTAAAAAGAAGAAAGTCCTCAGTCAAAAGCGTGTTCTAACATTTACCTTCTTCTCGATGAAATGAAATGCTCATCAGGTGCTGGATGGGCTGCAGCTCTGATTCAAGTTGCCATAGTGATTCCCAGAGGTGGAAACAGCCGAGAGTTCTCGTCTGAAGATGTTGCAGAATAATCAAACGCTGCATGCTGTGGTCAGAAAAGACTGGATACTGATTTTGATACTGCTGAGAAAAACCTCAGGGTTTATCTTTAGATCTGCAGAGATAACTGTTTGGACTATTAATGTTTTCTTATTTTATTTTTGTTCTTCTCACTCGGTGAGCAGCTCTCTAACGACAAAAAGACTATTACACTGTGCCCCACATTCACGTTTTCCTGGAAAAATTCTAATGCATTGGTTCAAGTAAAGTGAATAAAAGGGGTTGGGTCAGATGAAGGTTAAAAAAAGTGCAATACTGTATGTGTTAAATGATATAAAGATTGATGCAAGGCTCAAAGAGTGAGAAATAAGATTTCAAGTCAATTTAGTCAAATGAAACAAGAAAAAAGAAAAAAATATATAAAAGTTTAGATGACCAGGCCATGTCTACATCACTACCATTACCTCCCGTATTTATTATTTTTAATTTATTTCACACAAAAAGTCGGACAAATTGCTGTAATATCCATTGTTTCCACTAGGTGGCGACTACGTCCAAACAAACGAGAAATTAAAACGCAGAGAAAGAGAACACTTCAGCTACGGACTTTTATTTATGCATTTATTTAGATAGCTAATAATTTGTAATTTTCATAATCATTCCAACACAAAGTGGAAGTTTATAGACGACGGGACCATGATAAACCGACAAGCTTACGTAGTTAAGGTAAGTTACAGCACAAAGTGACAGTGAGCACGCGCAAAAACTCAGATGCTACTAGAACAAGTTTAAACTTTATTATCGAGGTGTATCACATTTTAAACGATAATGAAATACATAAAACAATGAGGCACGCCGTCGTTTTTCTGTTTTATTTTAAAGTTACGTCACAATGTGGAAGCACGACGAGGTGGCCGAGTGGTTAAGGCGATGGACTGCTAATCCATTGTGCTCTGCACGCGTGGGTTCGAATCCCATCCTCGTCGGATTTAATTCATATTTTCTTACTTTGAAATGGTAAAGAAAATACAGTACAGTGTACATAAAATAACCCCTTGTTTTTGTCTTGTTCCGAACACGACATCCTTCCTCGTTTTTACCTCGGCCGAGCCGACAAAATCTTTGTTTTCGAAAGCAAAACCGCTCCTTTTCCGTTTACCGGTTAAGCGAAGGTGGAGTTTAGCGCTTAAAACAGCAGTCATCATTGATTGATAGAATAAACTTTATTGTATTCAGTGGTTCTTTATTTTGTCAGAATACAGTACAATACCGTATTTCATTTTTCTAAAACTCTTTACAGTACATACTGTACATTGTTGCTCCGTTTCTCTCTCTGATGAGTGAAACAGCGCCCCTATGTGGTAGATGAGGGGGAGACATTTAAAAATAAAACAATTCAAACAGTAACAATAAAAAAACTTAAATAAAACAAAACAGCTACTGTGGAGAAAAAAAAAGAATAATTTAGGCAGGCAAGTAAAAAATACATTAATTTTACACATAAAGTCCTACTTAAAACAAACTACTGTATTCAGATAGGCTGTCATCTGAAACAGCAGGTAAGGTCAAAATTACTTTTTTTAAAAACTGCAGTTCACTTCCTTCATCAATATGTGCAGTATCACTAAAAAAAATGCAATTAGTGATGTAAAATATTCCCATTTCCAAATCTTGAATATCAGTTTAGAATGTATTTACTCATTTGTTTTTACTAAATCTATTAAATGAAGAAACTTTATTTTGCCACTTTACAGCCCAACAGGAAATAGTTTCTGACTGATTGACATTTAAACCCAGAAACTGATTACAAATTATAATCTGTAGTCATAACCTGACAACAAGACAAATAAACACTTGCACGAGTTACACGCAGCTCACTAACACCACAATGTCATGTTAAAGCAAATAAAATTTGTTAAAGGATTTACTATTAACGTTTGTTTTTTCTAGATTTTGTTTGTCGTCTGGACTTAAGCTGCTCTGAAGCACAAAAAGAGGCACGGAAACATGTAAAGACAAATATTTTCTGGCATCATAGTTTCTGATTTTGTCCTAACGTATAAAAAAAACAGCTATAGCTGCACTAAAACATGTGACCAGTGCCAATAAAATGAAATGAACACTCAGCAAGATTTGCCAAAGAATAAACATTTTAGAAGTAAAAAAAAAAACTATTTTATGGAAGTATCTCACAATAAATAATTCTTGGGCGGTATGGCGTGGGCAGAGGAGGGTAAGAAAATTCAGATAAAGAAAGACAGATTTAAAAAAAGGGTTAGACACACTGCACAACTCGCTGGTTGTTGTTCTCAGTCATTTAGAAATTAGTTTATTTGAATCTGTTTTCTGGTGGTTTTGAGTCCCTGCCCTGTGAGATTCCACCTTTTAGAGAGGAAATGATGACAGAGGGAAGACAGTTCGTGCAAATTATCCCATTATTTCACATATTGACGAGAATTATAAAATGAAAAGTTTTGACACCAAACTTTTTATTAATTTATTTTTATTTCAAAGTCTTTCTTACTGGAAAGAGTCCTTCTATTTAGTCTACATATTACCGATAATCCCTTTTGACTCCTTTCTTCTAACACTTGAACTTGCCTTGTTTTATTGTCACAACAACCGGTGTAAAGTTTAGTTTGATGTTTCAGTCGATCGCCCTGAGCACACATTTCACTAAGGTCTAAGAAATGCTTGACAATGCTTAAAGAAGACAAACAAGATGATTGTGGACTTCAGAAGGAACAAACACACCCACACCCTCCTGAACATAAGAGGATCAGCAGTGGAAGTGGTCTCCAGCTACAAGTACTTGGGTGTACACATGAACGACAACCTCAGCTGGAGCAACAACACCACCAG
>JARVLU010000624.1:18691849-18706205 GCA_031762415.1 Simpsonichthys santanae | reverse complement strand
GTCGGTACCGGGGTTTGAACCGGCGATCTTCCGATCACAAGCCCACCGTCTAACCACTGCACCACCACTCCCCCAATTTAATTAAGGCAAAAATCAATTTTCACCTTTTTGTGCACTGCCTTGCTCATTCTGACCCACTTTTTTTAGTACGGAACAAATTTTTCATATAAACGTTGAAGATATTAACATACAGTATTGTGTTGTCCTTAGTTAGTCTTTTTAGTTTTTCAACTAAAATTATTTTGTTCCACAGAACTGTTAATTGTTGTAGCGTGAATTCAAACCAATTTGAACAATAAAACACACAAAAAAAAACTACTAACCAAGCCCAGATGTAATGACGTTAAAGCTTGTTGTGTCAATAAAGAAATGTTTAAATAGTTTGTTTATTTAAAAATAATTGTTGTTTACATGTATCCCAAAAAAAGAATGACTAAAAATGAATGCCAACAATCTGGGTTTGAGATATGAATATAAATCTGAGGAGGATTAGTGTTGAGTTTTCATGACACCTAACTATTATTTTAAGTTTTTGTCTTGATTTATGGGCACATATTGATCATTTTGTAATTTTAATAAATTGGTGGCTAATTAAAAAAACAACAACTTTACAATATGCCTCTTATGAAAATGCCAACAATCATTACAAAACCAATGTACTACATGTATAAAATTGTGAATATTCTGATTTTTCACTACAGTTTCTGGTTATGTTGTGATAAAAAAAAGTTAACACTGAGCAGATGGTGGGGATGTCATGTTGGGTTTAGAAATTGATCAAATCTGTTTTTCTAATCACAAGATTTTACCATATCCCAACAAAAATAATGTTTACAGAAGAACTGAGGCAGGTTTCCAGTTGAGTTAACAGAGCCAGCTGCAGCTTTGTGTGTTAGGTTTTTATGGTTTGGAAAACGCAACATCAAAAATGAGAATATTAAGGCCACACGTTCTTGGCAGCAGAGGGCAGTTTGGCGATAATCTGAATTTACGACAGCTGAACATCGCTAAGCTCGCTGTAAGCTAGAAAACATGTGCAATGTCGTTTTCAATTTTTGATTTGATGGCTCTCATTTAAAATGGTCAAAATATGTAAACACTGACCAATCAAGAACAAATGTTGAATAATGACACCAGGGTATAATGACAAAGGCAGTTTTTGTTAATAATGCAATACAATATTGTATGAATTTTGCTTTCCAAATGTTACAGAAAATATTTCTAAAAGTTATGATCTATTGAAGACAATTAAATATTATGTTTATCTTAGGCAAACTGCTGTTTATCACAATTTTTATGCTTCATTACAAACTCGTGGCATATCATTTAAATAAAAACAATGTTATTATGATAAATTTGTTTATATACATGTGCCATGTAGGTTCCTATATTTTATTTTGTGAATTATTTGCACGTTTGCTTTAACTGATTAACTTTTAGTGTTTTATTTAGTGATTTATTTTAGTACAGTACTGTATTTATGAAGAGCCAGTCTAAATGACTGTTATTTTCTGTCAAAACCGGAAGGGGGCGCGCTTTATAAATCACTTTGATTAACGTGTTTTGGAAAATATTATTTATGTAATTTGTGTTCCGATTTTTTTCCTCCTGTAACTTATTTTTTTAAGCTAAACTGGATTTTATTCCATGTAATTAGTGAGAGTGTAAGCATTTTAAGAGCAGCCACATTGAATTTGAACGACTGTAATGTGCAGTCACCGCCGACAGGGGGCGCTCTAACTTAAAAAATACGTTGACCGACAAGCTGTATAAAACATTTTCTTTTATTAAAAATATGACAATAATCCGGTAAGTTGTTTATTATAAGAACTTAAATGAAAACTATAGGCGGTTTATGATCAGGATGATGAGGAGGAGACCGTTTTTTTTTTTTTTTTAGATACGGTGTGACCCTGTTCATCTCGTGGATCAAACACAGGATGAATATCCGCTCTTCATCACCGGAGGGTGCGATCAGAAATCGAATTGATCGATGAGCGCTGAAGCCTCATTAATTCCTGCTGTTATTCAGCTGCGTTTCTCCCCAGAAGGGGCCGGGCGGTCTGTGAAAGAGGAAGGAAGGAAGGAAGGAAGAGGGTGGGCTTCTTGTTAGGAAAGTAGAGAGAACCTGAGAGGAGTTTGAGATTTTTTTTAAACGTCTGGAGCTCCTCTGGCAGGACTCGCGGAGGGAAAGGAGGAAGAGGAGAAAACTGTGACAAAAAGGACAGAAAATCACGTTTTAAAGGAGGGAGAGGAGGGGGAAAAAACCTCGGGAATTTTTTTTTTTACAGCCAAGAACAGGACAAATTGAGCTGAGCTGCGGGAATGTTACCGGTAAGTTGTTTTTTTTTTTCCATTGATATATATTCCACTGTGCTAGCAACAAACTCAGACATAATGAGCATTAAAGCTAAAAAACTTAAATCTGTAAAACACATTTACTACTGTAAAACTGAGGTAAATGGTTAAAACTGTTAAACATAATTTATTACACAAGTAATTCTACTTTAAGTGTAAAAATTCACTAGCCCATTCTATTTAAGTTCCCGCCACTTAAAGCTAGTTAGCATTTAGCATCCCTACTTGGAAACAGTGTTTTAGCTTAGTGATTAAAAATGTAAATGTTGTTTTATGATTGCGTTATGTTTAAAATAAATGCTGACATAAAAATAAAAAAAAAGGTTAAGGCTGTGTGGCGGAGGAATGAACCTCAAATTTTTGGGTGCCTCCTTTAGGAGGAAGGAAAATTTTCAGGCCTCTTTTGGCTCAACAAGACTGAAGTCAAGTGAATCATTCATGTAGTAATTTTGTTTCCCAAAAATTGACATAGTATTTTTGTGACATTTTGTCTATTCTATTTATAGTGTTTTTATTTTTATTGTTTATTATTAATTTATTGACCCCCGGCAGCATGGTGCCGCAGTTGGTAGAGCTGTTGCCTCTCAGTGAGAAGGTCGTCGGATCGAATCCCGGCTGAGGGCCTTTCTGGGTGGAGTTTGCATGTTTTCTCCGTGCATGCGTGGGTTTCCTCCGAGTACTCTGGTTTCCTCCTGCAAAACCAAAAACATGCATGTTAGGCTAATTGGTATGGTAACTCTAAATTAGGTGTGAGTGTGTTTAGTTGTTTGTCTCATTTGTCTCTATGCATCCCTTTGGTGAACTTGCGACCTGTCCAGGGTGTACACCGCCTCTCGCACTGTGAATGCTGGCTATTGGCACCAGTGACCCCTGTGACCCGAAAAGGAAGAAGCAGGTAAAGATGATGGATGGATGGATGGACGTATTTCCCCCCAAACACTAAAGAGTAGGTTCACATTCATTCTTTACACTGGTAGTGTCCAGTCTGGATCCTGGAGAGCCCTTAACCTACATGGTTCAGATGTTTCTCACACCTGATTTGAATGGAAGTGTAACAGGCTCCTGCAAAACTTGTGGATATGCTGAAGAGGTATTTCAACCACCAAATCAGGTGCGTTGCAGCAGGGAAATAACTAAAACATGCAGGACGGTGGTTCTTGAGGACCACAATTGGACACTACTCCTCTACACTGTTAAGTTTGATCCGTCACAGAAACATGTCTGAGTGGAAACATCTGAAGATTGGTTCCACATGCGATTTTTAGGCCCGAAGATAAAATAATGTTAAAAAAGAATGATTGCTGCAATTTCCTGCAAAGGATCAATAAAGGATCCATCAATCATTTGTCCTTTACTGAGAATCACTAGTCAATACTGTAATTAGATCTTGAACAGCAAAGTTTCTTGCCATTTGTGTTATAATTTTTGCTTCAGCCTTCGCTGTCAAACTTTTTCTTTGTGTCTCTGTAGTTATGAACTTTTTTAATTATATTTTTTATTTTCTACGACACGTTTTTGTTCCTATGGCTTTTGGTTTGTCACATGATGGACACAAGTTCAACCAGACATACAATTAACTTTTTTGTACTAAAGAGCTTATTTCAGCAATGCTTTGAAAATTTCAGAGCTCAGTGAATACTGTATATATAAATATCGTGTAAGCAGTCTATTAAAATAATATAGTCAAGGTGAGTAAAACTATTTATTATTGTTTTTTTTTTACCTTTGTTTCTGCTGTCAATGTGAGAAGTTTTTTTTTTTTTTTTTTTTTTTTTTTTACTTTTTTTTGTGTTTTCATTTGTCTTTGTTTTTTTTTTTTTTTTTTTTTTTTTTTCATTTTAAGGTTGAAACATGTTCAGTTTTGGACCCCAGAGTATTTTATGTTGTTTATTATGTCAGGAAGTGGCCAACTAGCTCATCCTTCTAATCTCTTTCCTGTCAGAAACTTTAGACAGTATTGTTGGCAGTTTTGTTTCTGTGGCACTCGTCCTTCAGAATCACTGATGTTGAAGTCACAGACTGTTCAAAAGACAAATATGATCTCTAGAGGTTGATGGAGATCTGATGACCCTAAGGCAGCTAGATCTGTAGGAATGTCCCTGGTTTTCACATTGCTTGACTTATTTTTTACCAAGGCTATACTTGTAGTACTGACAGTAATTTTAATCACTTTAACATGGATGCACTGAAGGTTTAAATTGTACCTGATCTGGTGTTTTTCAGGATCTTTTTCAAGGCCTAACATCTGCATCTCATTGTCTACACATTCATATTGTCTTTACTTTTGTGACTCCATCCATCCATAATCTTTTTACCCAGGTCTTCCTCTTCAGTCTTCCCACTATTGTATATTCAGAGGTGCAATGGTCCTCAAGGGGTCACGGGAGTTTGTCCAACCAGTCTACATGCATTTTGTGTACTTGAAGAAGACATTCAACCATGTTCGCCTGGGTGACGGGTGCTTGTGAGTTTGGGATTAGGGTCCAGTTCTACGTACAAATCAGTCCCTAAACGGAGTGAGAGTCTGGTTCACATGCCGTCAGTAAGTTGTACCACTTCAGGTTGACAGTCGTTCTCTGCCAGAGCTGCCCATTGTTACGATTCTATTGTTATACAGCTTGTTGTTCTTGGTGCAGCCAGGAGGCAAAAGTGGTGCAGTTCAGTGGTCTCATGATTCTGTCTCTGCTATTTGCAGACGATGTGGCCCTGTGGGCGTCATTGTGCTGTGAGCTTCAGTTCCTACCAGAGGGTTTTGAAGCTGAGTGTAAAGGAGCTGGGATGAGGATTAGTACCTCCAAACTGGCCATGGTGCTCAGTCAGAAAAGAATGGATCGCCCCACTTGGGGTTGGGATTGATGCAGTTTCAGCAGTATTGCAGACTTTGTGCCAGTCGGTTGTAGTGATGAGGTAGATGAGCTGCAAGGCAAATTTCTGTTTACCGGTTGGTCTACTTTCCTGCCCTCACCTATGGCCACGAACTCTGAAAGAATGAAAGCTCAGATGCAAGCGGTTGAAATGAGTTTTCTCCGCAGGATAGCTGGACTCTTCCTTAGAGATAGGATGCAAAGTTCAGTCATTCAGGAGAGACTCAGAGCCACTCCTCTTCCACATAGAGATGAGCCAGCTGAGGTGGTTTGGGCATCTGGTGAGGAAGCTCCCTCAGTACCTCTCCAGGAAGATGTCCAATTGGGACAACACCGTTTTCACTGTTCACATTTTAACATCTTAAACACTTTAAATCATGCATCGTTATCAGATCTAAATATTGAGACTTGGGAACATAACTTTTCCAGCTGTCTTTGCAGCTTTTTGCTTAAATGTGATATCAGTGCATTTTTCTGTAGAGTATGAAGCCCTGCACAAGCGCAGTTAGAGTCTGGAGTTTGAAGATAGTGTAATCCCAAAATTAACGAGCTTTAGTATCCCAGTGCCCCTGCTGTCCTTCCTCTGTCAGTAGCCATTTCTCTTCATCGCCGTTTCTCTCTCACACACACACATTCGCACAATCTCAGAAAACACTACAGCTCTTTGTGGTTTGGTTTGGCTGCTGTCAGCTGCAGACAAAACACTGAAGATATAGAGACGTGTTTACGGCTAAGCAAGGGGAAGACGGAGGGAGAAACAGAAGGAAACTGCTGCCTTGATCTTTGACCTCTTCCTGCCTTTTTGTTTTAAGCACATAATCCAAAAACTCTGGGAGGTTTAACTTTCTTACAACTTGCAGGCATTTTATACGTATTTGTTTAATTTTTCTTTTAGGGAAGCCTTGTGTTAGCGTCATAGCTTTGTACGATTCAAAGCGATTGTTACAGTAAATGCAAAGTGGAGCGTGACATCATCTGCCAACCTCCTCTGTAATTTTAAGTAGCCAACACATATTTTATTGGGCAGAGAGCGTTGCTGCAAAGCTGTCACTACCTTCCTTTTCCAATGACAACAGATAGTGTGTCAGTGCCTATATTTAACATTTGTGAGCATTCACATCATTGGGTGGCAGCTGTTTGAACTGCTGTGTCTCGCCTCTGGACATTTGGGCTGTCAAACACGGACCATACAGAAAAAAAAAAAACATTCTCAGGCGTTCTACCTTTAATTTTAAACAAATGATTCAACATGACTGGCTCACTAAGACAACAGAAATAAAATTTAGATTATTGGAGCTATGTGCTACGTTTGTTTTTGAAACTAGGAGTGTTTTTATAAAATACTGAGCTGTTCTCTTCAATTTTAGGTTTATTGTCCTGGTAAATATAGATTTCTCATGCTGCTTCTCAAATGTGAGAGTTAATTGTGAACTTGAAGCTGAGTTATTGTTTTCACACACTGTTTTTTAAAGATGTGTGTGTGTGTGTGTGTATTTGGGCGTGATCACATACGGCTGTGGTGTCTAAAACAAACTGTCTTCAGCTGTTACTGTGTCGAACAGCTGTTGGAGCTGGTGGCGTTTCTGAGTTGTCCCATGTTGTCTGTTTTCATTTTCATTGATAAACATCAGTCAAAATTAAAACGTTTTCTTCGTCAACTCCAATTCCAGTCTTAAAATGCCGTTTGAAGAGTTCACTCAAGTTTAACTGTCCAGAAAATGCTAAGCTTACAACTTTTTAATTTACTATTAGTGCTGCCTCATTCTCCTCATTTGAGCTTGTAAACTTCTGCTGTTTATTATTTGACTGATTAAATCTGCAGTTTTTTAAAATTATATCGATTTCCTTCACACCCACATTATCATATTTACTTTTTCCACAATGCCTCATTTACTGAGGAGCAGACCATTTTTTAAATTCAAATTATATGGGCCTGCATGACCAGCTGCTCCTAATTTCATCAGGCCTGAAGGTTGTTAAGAGCTCAGATGCCTCAGAAGGTTTAGTAAAAAAAAAATAAAAAAATAAAGAGTACTATTAGAAAGACAATAAAACTCCCAAGAAGAGTTAAGACAGATGGAAAACAAGTGAACAGAGACGGGGACAGAAGTAGAGTGCAAACAGTAGCCTGTTAGCTTGCATGTCATTATGGGAGGAGTATCTCGGTGCCAATCGCTGTCAATAACATGGTCAATCAAATAGAAAACTGGATAATCAAAGTTTTTATTCTGCGCTCTGTGTGAGTGTAGATTTGGATGTGTTGACTTAATTCACATTGTTTAAAGAACTTTGGTAGAAAAGATAAACTCAGAACCGTTCCTGTGCACACACAAACAGTGATAACAGACATGGACAAACACTTCCTGTCACGTTTCTTCTTCTGTGATTAGTGTGATTGATCGCAGCTCTGGGTGACACACTGACCTTTTCAGTAAAGCTGACTGCAAAGGATTGTGGGGTTTAATTATCAGTCAAGTTCATGCTGTGTTGAAGATTTGACATGGTGTGTGTAGTGAACTTTATATGCTAATAAGCATATTTAGTCTAGATACATAGTGCATAATAATAATGTCCCTGTTCTGTTTTCCTTTGAACCGTCCACAGATTTTCAGCCAGCTGAGATCGATGCAGTTAAACAGAGGGTATGTGTGTGTTTGAGCACATGAACCCAACATGTGACCTTATGTGTTTTAGTGACAGAGAGTGGAAACAGAAAGGGGGAGGCTCGGCGTGTACTTTGTGCGTCCTTTCTGTGTGAACAAGTGTTGCTGCAGTTTATCAGCGCAGCCTTGTAATCTCTGCTCTGCAGCTTCACCCCTGCTGCTGCTGCTGGAAGGCTTCGCTCCACACCGCCGTACAAACAATACACATACACACACACACACACACGTTCAAATATAGATACACCCGCTGAAAGGAAATATCTCCAGCAGATGATATTTCTGCTGAATGCTGCTTTTGATAGGACGCTCTAAATGGTTTTTGATACCTTTTATTTATTTATTTATATAAATCTTGTCTTTTTCCAGTAATGTCTCCCGAAACCTTTATTATTATTTTATTTTGTCAGGTATTTGCTGTTTTTTTTTTTTTTTTTCACATCAGCATTACTGAAATTTTAAGCTCATGCTGTATGTTTTTTAAGAACACCGACAGCGAATCTGGAGTGTCACTTCTGTAATAAAATATTTGATGAATAAACACATTATCGTTGACCCTCAGTGACCTGCGCGACCCCAGCTCCTGTAATTAAAGGGATAGTTTTGTAGTTTTGACATGGGTTTAATTGGAAAGGTTATGAACAGTTATTATATGACTTGTAGTTTTCTGATCAACCTAATCTGGAGAAATTGTTTAATTATGACCAGATTGATGAGCTAACAACAGCAGCCAAGATCAAATTGGATTGCTACCATCTTAAAGCAACTTTAATCTAAAAGAAGTTACTGTGATTCACGAGACCTCTGTTTTGTAAACATTTAGATAACATCTAATTTCACATCACATTATTATTCATTGATAAAAATTGTGTTATTACGGCAAGAAAGCGCTACAGCTAGTTGCTTTTGAAGATAAGTAGATTTAGCGTTTATTATGATCTCATGAACTGAAGTGCTTCAAAGAGCTATCTATAACAGGTAAGATATTTATTGTTCATAACTATTCTGAAGAACCCCTCTTGAATAGATCTGTTCGTTTTGCAATCACAGCTAAAGTCGCCACAGTCAGTGTAATAAAACGTCCTCTTATCCTTCGTCGTCCTCCTCCTCCTCACATTTACTGAAAGACGACTCCCTCGCCGCTCTCCTCCCTCACTGACACACTCGCCATATATATATCACACACACTCTCACCCACTTTCTCTTTATAACCTAACTAATTATCTGTTCCAGTCAGGAACACACACACACTTGTGCACGCCCGCACACACACACTGCTGGGTGTGAGTCGGTGGTTTTCCAATGAGGCAGTTTCGGGGGCTGGTGTCAGCTCTGTCTAGAAATCTCAATCTGAGTAACTGCAGGAAACCAAAGAAGAAGAAGTTAAATAGCAGGAAAAGTCAAGTAAGTTTAAGATTGATTTTTTTTTTCATTGCTTACAGTTTTTATAAAGATAAACACTAAGACATAGTGTTTTTTTTACTATTTGTGTCACAGCTCTTTTGTCAGTAGACAGTACTGTTGTCAACACAAATGGTCAGATTATTAATACAATCAAAGGCATGTCATAAAAACCAAGGTTAACATTATTTTTGGAGTTGATGGAATAAACTCACTGAGGGACAAACTCCCACATTAATTTATTTATTTATTTTTGTCATATTGGTGTGCCCTCAAGTTAAAGGTTTGTAATCAAAATTTGTGACTGGATGCCAACCTCCAGGTGTGCTTGTTTACCTACAGAAGAACTCGTGACTTGTTGTTTTGTTGTAAATTTAAATTATGGGAAGAAAAAACAAAAACTAACTAGTCATGTGACTCAAGCTTCCTGGTGACCTGCGATGGGAGCGAACTCTTTCAAACGGCCCTATTCAATACACATTCAGTATGCTCTTTTTAAAAAATAAAATAAAATCATATACTTTTTGAAAAGAACCTTGAAAATGGCTGCATATTATCAATGAACGTAGGTGTGTTTTGTGCTACAGATGAAGAACTCACAGTCACTCTTTTTATCTCTTACTTCCTCATTTATTGCAATCTAAAGCTGAAAATAGCCGGCATCACTACATTTAGAGGCCCTTAACGAGCCACAACTTAATCTGCAGTGTGTGTGCGTGCGTGTGTGTGTGTACGTGCCACACTGATGGACAGAAACAAACTGTTCCTATTATGAGTTTGTGTTCAAATGTACAATCAGATCTGTCTGTACCTCCTAAACTTTCTTATAAACAAATCCTGCTGGGCGCCATATTTGTCGATATGATAGTTTGCATGAGTCATTTTCTTCACATTGATTGAACTCCTGTTTTCTTCTTCTTTCAGCTTTTCCCTCTTCAGGTGATCACCACAGGGAGTGCACATCCTCCATCTCACTCTGTCCTCTGCATCGTCTGTCCTCACTCCAACAACCTCCATGTCCTCGCTAACTGCATCCATTAATCTTCTCTTTGTCTTTTTCCTGGCAGCTGCATTTCTAACATCCTTCTTCTACCAGTATACCCACTGTCCCTCCTCTGGACATGTCCAAACCATGGTCTCTCTAACTTTATCTCCCAGTTGTTCAACATGTGCTGTACCTCTGGTGATCTCATTCCTAATCTTATCCATCCTTGTCACTCCTAAGGAGAAACAACATCTTCATTTCTGCCACTTCCAGTTCTTTCTCCTGTCTTTTTGTCCATGTCTCTCTCTCCAGTCCATACAGTATAGCTGGTCTCACATCTTGTAAACTTTTCCTTAGATCTTTGCTGACACCCTTTTGCTGCAAGTCATTCCTGAAACTTTTCTCCATCCACTCCATCCTGCCTGGTCGCTCTTTTTTTCACCTCTTTACCACATTCCCCATTTTCCTGAACAGTGGACCCCAAGTACTTGGAGTCCTGCACCTTTGTGACCTCTGCTCCTTGTAGCCTCACTGTTCCCCCGGCTTCCCTCTCATTCACACACATGTACTCTGTCTAATGCCTTTCATTCCGCTTCTTTCAAGTGCATACCTCCACCTCTCCAAGTTCTCTTCCACCTGTTTCCTGTTCCCAGATTGAACTCCTGTATTAGTTTACTTTAACCTGTTTTAACTGCTTTTAACCTGAACATACACGTCTGTCTTAGTTTCATCCCTGTGGTGGGGATATTAGAAGTACACGTCCTCTTGCCTTCACAATGCTGACACACACATGCATTTTAGTCTCATAAATGTGTTCTGGACAAAAACATAAAGGATTTTTTAAAATTAGGTGAAAACGTCAGCTTTATCTCATGCATTTTTAGTCTATTTTCCACATAATTGATGTAACTCCTGGAGGTGTTACAGTAAATTACTTTTCTGAATCAATTCACAGGCACTAAAGAGCTGTGAAACAATAGACACACACACACAAACTATTAAAGTAAATGTATAAACAGCAGGGCTGCGAAGTAATCAATGTTGTGTGTTCTCAGTGGGTTCTCTGCATCGTAACATTTTATTCTATTCAAATGAAACTTGTTGAGGGCAACTGCTTTTAATTTGAGAACTGTTTGTAAAGTCTTATTTTTAAAGAGGTTTTTTTTTTTTTTTTTGTTTAATTTAATCTTTAGATTACCAATTACTCTAACGCATTGTTTGTTTTTTACATTTATGAGGACCTATTAGTTTGCACCGCACAAAAACCAAACTATTTCCAACTTATTTTTCATGATTTTAGATAGTGTGTACAACAATATCGTGTGCAGTTTAAAAAACAAAACAGTGTTTAGTGTTGTAGAGACTGGAATTAAAAGAAGAGCACTTTCATTTTCTTGTGTCAAACAAAAGTTTGGATTTGCTGCTTCTGAAATTTAACCAGATGTGTTTAACCCTGTTTTTAGTTAAAACAAGAGAAGCAGAGCTGTGTCCGTGCTGTAGTTTTTGTTTGTTTTCAGCTAATTGCAAACGCTCTTTTCAGTGATGCTTTATCACGTGAACCTCTGCAGTCCTTGTGAGGCCACTTTTATCTGACTGACTGATCTGTGGAGCCGTACAATGTGTGTGTGTTTATGTGTGTGTGTTATCCATGCTTTAAAAATGTGTTGCTGCACAGTCTCTGTCCATGCCACCAGAGATTACTTCATGTGATCTGGGACAGGTGTGCAGAAAACTGTGGATTAGTGTGCAGTTTGTATTTTATCTGTGTGTGTGTGTGAGTGTGTGTGTTGTGGACACAGAACACAGCATGTGAGGAAGAGGAGGAGAAGCGTTCAGATTAAACGTGTATCTCTGTCTGTGTATGTGTGTCTGTGCGCTCCTATCCCAGATTACCCTCAATTTATCTTTCAGCTGCTGACACATGATCTGAATGACATCATTGATAACGTTAGCAGTGACATCACCGGTGACCACACAAGATGTCCTTTTCTGATCGCTCTTTTAATCTTTTGTCTGCAGCGTTAGGGGGATATGATGACGTAACCAATTTCAGGCTGGTCCTTCACTTCAAAGAATGAGATTTAATGAAGCTGCTACAGCTTTACAAGATCTTTTAACCTGCTTGTTTCTGTGGTTACAGGTGATCCTGACGGTTTACCTCAACGATGCCCAGCAGATGTTAACTGAGGTCCCGGTGACCCCGGCGACCCGAGTGGTTGACGTGGTGGAGTACTGCAAAGATGCCGGCGAGGGCGAGTGTCACCTGGCTGAAGTATGGAACGGACACGGTGAGTCCAGTTAGCAGGCGAAGAAGGAAAACATGAACTTGTGCTAGTTATTAGACACTCAACAAGGCACAATGTGCTTTGTGAGAGAAATGCATGATCATTTAGTGAAGTAACTTAATTCAAAGTTGTTTATTTTTCTTTTGAGTGTTCTTTTTTTTCCTTAACGGACCCTGCTTTTCTTTTTTTATGCTACGTTTCTCGGACATGGCCTAAAATAGATGTTTTATCGGTTATACAAACAAAAATAAATAAATAAAAACAGTGCAAGATGAGGACTAACCTCGCTCAATATTTACTTGAAAAAATAATTAATCTTGCTTTTTATGTAATCTATAAAATTATTTATCTAGAAGTAAACTGGTTCTTTTTCTGTACACAATTTTTTGGTCATTAAGTAACCTTATCCATCAGGAGGTTCAGTTTCTGCTGTTTACTATGGAAATCATGAATAATTAGAGAAAAAGAACCAAAAGAGGGCAGCTGCCATTTAGAAAACCATAAGAAATGTGCTGATATTCACTGAAATTCTTCACCAATCTAATAGAACAAGTGCAATTTGTGATGGCGCTCTGGTCAGTCACATGATTTAATTCATACTGAGGGTAAAACATATACTGTACATGTGTTCCTCTTTGTTTGTCTCTTTTGTTAAAATTTTATATTATAATTTCATTTTATATGTGATATAGTGAAGATGTATCCAAATACTGACCAAGTATGACAAGATTGATTTTAATCTGTTTTTTAATTCCGCTTGCATCCATTTTTTTCCCAACTCTTTTCTGTCTTTACTAATTTTATATTTGTGCTTTCCAGTCCTGTGGATCTTGTCCCTGTCATTTTCTTCCTACAGATGTGTAATAAGTTTATGGGCAGCAGGTACTAGATCTGGAATCAGATGAAAGTGGAAGCAGCTCGTTTGTTGTCCTGTAGAGCAGCCAGCATCACAGACACTGGACATTCACACTGGATTTGTTGTTGTTTCGCTCTTCTTTCAGCACCTTCTCTGAGTCCTGCACTCGCATAACTACTGACATCCTCTGCTTTGAGGATCAGAGTATGTACAGGATTATAATCTGGCATTATATGACAGGATAATCACAGTGTGAACTGGCCTGGAAGCTAATTATAAACAGTCAGAACCACGATGCGGCTACAGCTAGTAGAATCAATACGGGACTGAGTGCCTCCTGTTTATTGTGTAACACCGTAAGCTTGAATGGACCGGTCCATCTCCCGCAGACGCATAGAGACCATCTCATTTAAAACCTGGCCCACATTCATACAAGCATACAGCATCTTCTAACAGCGCAGTGTGTTTGTGCAGACTCCTGGTGAGACTGAGCGTCTCTAATGTGTCTCATTGTTGGTGGAACATATTAAGGCTGCCGTGTGATAAGAGGTCAGGCCTTGAGGGTACTATAGGTTTCCTGGTCGGTGTGTTCATGGCAGGATGCACTAATTTTGTCTGAATGATGGACTAAAAAATGTTACCATGAAAATATGGCTGCTGTCACCCCATAAACTTTAGCTTTTCTGTTCTATTCTGAAGAAAGATGTGGCGGTTTTTACATCAGTCGGTCAAAAAATTGCCAGTTGTGATTTTTAGATTAAAAAAATGTGTTATAGATGTTTTTAAATAAGAATCGGGTGCAAATGTTTATATTTTTTACTATAGATTGACCCTCAAATAATGATATTCTAAGAGTGTACAGGTAGTCACCGACTTACGGCATTTCGGACTTACGGCGCCGCCCCCCAGTGACGTCATCACACCTCACGTTGCCTTTTTTATGCAGC
>JARVLU010000624.1:18681074-18691485 GCA_031762415.1 Simpsonichthys santanae | reverse complement strand
ATATATGTGTGTGACGTATGTGTATATATATATATATGGCCTGTTTTTGCATGACAACCCAGTGACAAGGATGCTGCAGCGCCAGCACAACGTTATGACGTCACACACGCCACTGAGTTTAGATTTGTGAAAATTGACAAATTTGCACTGTTCAAGTGTTGTTGTTGTGTTGGAGAGAGTAAATGTCATGAATAAATTTGACATTTAACTTAATCCAAGTTGAAGTGTTACATCATTTTCAGCCCTCAGTTTAGCATCTGCATTTGGTAGGCCAAACTGACAAAGACCATGCAGAATATTATAGTATTTTAATTCCACAGCAGAGAAAGCTATGTAGTCTAGGAAAAAAAAAAACGGTATTGGTATCGGTTATCGGCCAAATAAGTTTTAACATATTGGATATTGGCCAAAAATCTAATAGCATGCATCCCTAGACATATCCCTGTCCTTGAACGCACCACAGCGATGTGCCGTTATTTAGCGTCAGTTATCTAACATCATCTTCCTCTGCATCCTTTCTCAGAGCGCGCCCTCCCTCAGGAGTTGCTGCTGATGGATCTCCTGCAGCAGTGGGGAGCCAGGAGGCCGGAGGTCAGCTTCTACCTCAGACACTTCCCCGCCTGGCCACAAGGTACACCCAAAACCAAACACGTTCACGTCGATCTGACGAAACCTCTCCTCAGAGAAACTGATCTGAAGGTTGGCTTTAAAGAGACGGTGCAGGAAAAAAAAAAAAAGCTCCAATCCAGTGTGAGGTGTAGAAGTTAGGTCAGTGACTCGGACAGTAATTAGCCTGATAAGGCGCTTATAGTTACATAATAAGGCAGAGTGGGCGGAGCTACAAACATATAAGAACAAACCGTCATATTTTGTTTTATACTAATTAACTAAAAGAGTACATTAGTGACACTGAGCTTGATAAATTACTTTATTTCGTTTAATTGAAGAACTTGAACCGAAAGGCAGTGAGTTGTGGGAAATCTGTCCCTGTTGTAGCCAATGATCGATCTGCTCCGTGTGGGGGTGGGAAAAGCTCACCACCTGCTGCTGCGCTTCCTTCTTACACATCAGTCGTTAAAACACAATTATCACTCATTAGAATCTCATCATCATGTTTCAGTGAACAGTTTGGGATGAATTAATGCATTAAACTGAGTTTGGTCATCCTTTTGTCTGCATCTAAACCAGTCCTGAAGTTGTGCCACGCGCGCGTCCTCATTCCCATCAAACGTTCAGCTGACAGTAAACAGATCTTGGATGCAGTCTCACGTCATTTGCCTGCAGCTCTGTAATAGCTTTAACGTGAGCTGGAATAAGATGAAAAGCGCAGCAGCTCATTTTGTCGCCTGCAGTGGCGAGAAGAGAGACAGCTTCTCTCCCTCGGGTTCCCCTGCCTCTGAAGTATGGATGTGTTTTTAAACTGCATGTGATATCTTAACGTCTGACAGGCTGGCTAATGCGTCACCCTGAAGCTTCCTGCTCTTAACCTGCTAGCTTATATTTGGCTTCTTATCTAAATTTCATGAAACGTCTTATTAAAGCAGTAATTTATTCTCTGTGGACCAGATCATTATAAAATATTACTTCCTTGTGCTAATTTACCAGGATCTGTGTCTTCTGTGACTTATTGAAGAGGTCTGCACCTCCCACACAGAGGCACCGCTTTCCTCCTGCAGAAAAAAATCTGCACGACTGCTCAGATTACGAGTTTTTCAGTGGAGAGCAAACTGAAACTGTTCTCATCAGTTAATCATATATCACTTCCTGTTTGGTTCCTGCTTTGGGAATGGCTTTGTTTCACTTTTTAGCATTTAAAACATCTCCAAACTTGTAATAGAAAGCAGTTTTAATGACACACGTTGTTTTTATCTCTGTATTATTCTCTCTATTGTGCCAACTATAAATAGCATTTTAAATCTACCCTGACCAGACAGTTTGAATCTGAGTTAATCCTATGCAGCTCCAAGTTTCCCCTTCAGTCAGTGCAGAGTAATTGAGCTGCCAAGTCTTGGTTTTAAACCAACGCACGGCTGTAGTGGTGTCACGTTGACCTGATACAAAGAAGACTAAAATAATGAGCTGCTGCGCTTTTATCTCAAACTCTGCTGCACGTTAAGCTCAATGCAGAGCTGAGGAGTCGCAGAACTCCATCACCCAGAGTTTACTCTAAGATAATTTTATGCTGACAGTAATGGAGGTTGTCAAACCATGATATCATGAGATATAAGAGTTTGTGTTGTGAATGACTTTCAGCTACTACCACACCAAGTTTCAGCTCAGTATTTTAAACTGACTGTCATTTTCATCTCTGCTATTTGCGGATGATGTGGTCCTGTAATTCATCACTGGAGCGGTTTGCAGCCGAGTGTGAGAATCGGCGTCAGAATACGTCTAGTGGATCATGAGATATTTTGCTCATAAATGCATGAAAACATTCATAGAAATCCCTACATGATAAAGTATACAGGTCAGCTGTGAAACTAAAATAAAACCAAGACTTTTATAATCAGTATTTTCACTGAACAAGTTACAGTATTTACAGTATATTTGATGTGCTGGACAGTTGATTAAAGTCCTGCTCCTCTTCCTGTCAGTGTCGGTCACATGTTTATCGGGTCACATGACTCAGCAGGCCTTCATTCACTTTAATTCATTTCACATACTCACTTCTTCGTTTTCAGGAAATCAGCAGCTTTCACATCAGAACTGGACTACAGAAGCAGCAGAGAGCAGCAGTGATAAGGTCAGTCCAAGCTTATATTACTATGTTTTTTTTATGTCAGTGATATTCTCAAATATATTTTTACTACCAGCTACAGTAAAAAAAAAAAAAAAAAAAAAGTACAAAAAAAGTACAGATTCAGCCAGACTTTGAAGATCTTAATGAAGAACAAGATGTAAATTTCAAGAAAAGACAACTTTTCGGACAGTATAATTAATAAGGCTGCAGAGCAGAACTAAAAACAAAAATGAAATTGTGTTACAACAAACTTGTGTGTGTTTTCTTGTGCTTTTTGAGACACTGCTGTGTTTGATAAGTGTTTCTGGAAACATGGATGTGCAGCTTTGGCTCTGTGAGGTTCACCTTTTGAAACGTTCTCCCCAAAACAACAGGAATAAATCTTTGTTTTGACTGTAAACTGAGTTTTATTGTAGATATATGAAGACCTTATTTTGCTTTCAGTCAAAAAGATTAAAATACTCCTTTAAAATGTTTGCAGTGTTTCCAAACAGCTATAAAAACGTTTAAACGAGCAAAATAATGAAAAATTGAAGGCTCAGCATTCTTTGAAAGAATACGACAGATAATGCAATATTTGTTGTGATATTACATGATCTGTTAGCAGTTAAACTATGTGTTTTGAATGACTCTCAGCTACTACTACACCAGATTTTACCTCAATATCTGTAAAATGTCACTCGGGCGTAGCCATTTTTGTAAGGTCACTTAGTTGTGGCGTCCATCTTGAATCGGGTTGACTTCATAAGTTATTCAGTTGTGCAGTCAGTCAGTGCTCAGAGTATAATTTGGGGATCAGTCTCAGCTACTACCACACTAAACCTGAGCTCATTATCTTTAAAGCCGTCTAAGTTATTTCCATTTTTTGTGTTTTAAAAGTTCACTTTGCTGAACCAGGTTGACTCTAAAAGCTAAACAACTGTACACGCCAACCTATTGATATTGAAGTCTGTTCAGTAGTTCATGAGATATTTTGCTAAAAGACACACAAACAAACTCACGGACACAAACAGAAATTGCTCCAGTAATCATTCAGTACTGTATTTGGTGTTTGTTTTCAAACCCTAAAAATAGTTTTATGGCCACATGAGTGTTTGTGTGTAACCCAAGATTTTCATCATTTGTGTGTCGACTGGCAGATTAAATCACGGGATTAGTGAAGGTGATGATTATCCTGCTCCTACAGAAACAAACAAACAGCGCAGGTTTATTCATTCCAACCAGGATTTGTTTTTCTTACTCACACAGTATTGACTCATACTGTAAAAAAAGCAGCTGACCTCCTCACTGTTTGTATCTGTTTTTAAGCATCCTAGTCACATATTTAACCCCAGACCAGACATGAGGCCTGTGGTTACCTCGTTCAGCCAGTCTCGTGTGTGTGTGTATGTGTGTGTGTGTGTGTGCATTGGTACCGTTAGTCAGCCAGTGTGTGTGTTGGTCAGTCAGTGAAGGTAGGATTAGCTTGGTCCCATGACATAACCAGGCTAAGAGGATTGTTGGCTGGCCACACAGCTCCTCCTCCTTCCTCGTCTCCTCTTCCTCTCACCTTGTCCACTTCTTTACACTTGTCTCGACGTCTTTCTTCGTTCTCGACTTAACCTTTCTTCTTTCAACTAAACAAAGAATTACAGGCAGGAGAGGCGCTCGGGGGTGAGTTTAAGACTTTTATTTATTTATTTTCACAATGTGGGCGTTGGAAGCAACAAAAAGTTTGTTTACTTCACACTTCTCTGTCTTTTCACTTACGGTACTATAAACAATAAAGTAGAAAAAAAGAATGCAAGAACTAAATGTAGAAATCTCTTTGTCACTTTCTTACCTTTCTAAACTTATAAAGTTAATTATTTCACTTTGTTCTTGATTCAAACCACACACCAGTGTCAGATTTTGTGTGTTACACGACATAATGTCATTGGAGCTTCCGTAGATGGTCACGCTGGAGCGTTTCCCATAGTGAAACACCGAACGAAGTTAGAAAAAGAACAAGAACACAGTTTTGCTTACATCTTGTGAAGACTGGCCGGGTGGGGCTTTTTTTTTTTTGGACCACGTGTCTTTGGGTTTTTGTGACTGTGGGGAATCCAGCACCATGTAATCACATCCAAAAGTTCTCACTTTTTTCCACATCATTTTTTCCACATCATGTGTCGAGCATTTCCACAGATCGACTGCGATGACAGACTTCATCTTTTACTTCAATAAGTCTAAGCTTTTTAGACTTTTAAAAACAAAGCACTTAGTTCTTAGATATTCAGTGAAAAACAGGAGCCATAAAAGAAGCAAAGTCTTTTCTAAGCTGTTCATTTTAGACCTCAGCGATCAGAATCAACAGGTTTTAAAATTGCAATTAAAATCTGCAATCACTGCATCTCTAATTCATACGTATTAACTAATCTTCATCAACGCCCAGGAGGAAAGACATTTTTTTGGAGCCAATCATTCTTTAGAGAAAGATAATTCACAAGTGGAAACATTCTAAGACCTCTGATGATCTTACTAGGAGTGAACATCTTAGAAGATTCAAGAAAAATCAACCATTTAATTGATTCACAAGGTATTTTTAAAAATTTAAATAATGGTTACGAATTTTAGCTTATTCCATTTCTAAGAATTTTTGTTTTTAAGCCAAAATAGAGGCTCCTTACCAACTAACGTTGAAGCAGTTTGTATTGTATAGATAGTTAACATTAAAAATATAAAAAAATGTATATACTGTATATATAAAACAACACCAAATTTTTCACATGCACTATCACAGAAAACACCTGCCTAATCCTGCTGCCAAAACACCTCTGACCCAAATTATGGGTGTAGGCCCTTTGAGGTTGTGATGTGATTTCTTGTTTTTCTGTTTTGGGCATGTTACTTACCTGGATAATAATCAGGATGAAGCACACTTTCAGTGTTTGTTGCTGTTTATAGCGGTGCTGCTGTAGTTCTCCTCTCAAACAGTAGGTGTCACTTATAAGAAAACGTTTCCGGTAAACGGCAGGAAGAAGACGTGCGCTCAAAACAATCTATTGGTAATTAATTTAAATGTAAATATAACGAAACTTTTTTCAGTGTTTTTATTATTACGTTTGTAGAATCAAATCTGATCTAGACTTTTCAGCAAATAATTAAAGTACTTTCAAAAACGTATACTTTTTTCCTGCTGTTTCTGCTTTATGGCTTCTTGCAGCGACACTAGACACATAAACGAGGGCGATTTAACGAGCTGGAACAAAAACAAAGTAGGTTGTAAAATTGGCTGAAACTCATGTTTCAGTCTAAAAAAAAAGAACTTGAAATTGAATAGATTTGTCCTGCATTAACAATATTATTGATAAAGTGGGGGTATGGTGTATCATAATATATTGTGAGGTATTTTGTCCCACCAATAATGCCATATTTCCACCTTGCATTACCTGTTCTGTGAAGTTCTTCCACCTTTCACAATTTATGTGTGACCTCTTTCGAACAGGAAGTCTATACGTGGAAATAAAACAAGATTAAATGCAAGTGGTGCAACTTGATCCACTTGTTCAAAGTAAATTAGTAGTAAAATTACTTCTATATATAGTAGTAGATGTATGTATGTAGATGTTTTTCAGGTTGTCGTTCCCCTCTCTGACACACCCTTTAACCGTAACTCAACTCCTTCCATCTGCATGTGAGAGCGCAGCAGAGTATATTAAGACCATAAGTCTCTCTTTGAATATGTCAGTTTTTGTGTTGTTCTAGATTAAGATGAACGTTGTTACTGTGCCACCACATTAAACTTGTGGTAGTCGAGTTCATAGACGTCGGCAGACTTCACACACTACGTTTGACACGTGATATTCCCGATGAGTTCGCTCACATGAATGAAGACTTTCGGCTGAGATGTTTCTTTTTGTTTCATCTTGGTTTTACTCGAGGACGCCGTTGATAGACGAGCTGTCTTCTGTAAGATCAAAGATTAAATCGGTCAATGCTTGTAACCATCAGGACGCCCTGTAGTAGTGTGGAGCAGGGGGTTATGGGAGTTTTCTCCTTTTGTCCAGTTGAAGCATCAGAAATGTCTGAAGGCTGTTATTGTAGCTCACAAGGAATATTTTTACTGGAGACACACAGCAGATGTGAAGATCTGATCACTAAGTAAGTCATGTGTTTCAGATTATAGTTACAACAGAAGGCGGCACGAGAGAGAAGCTGTGGTTGTAAGACGTTGAGCTGCCTGTCTCAGTTTATTCTGTCTGGTGTCTTTCATTTCTTATAGTTTGCAAAGTGACGAAACTTTAAATCTGCATCCAAAGCAGACATTTTCATCATCATAAGTGCTTCATTGCATAAGAGCCAAAACGGAATAACTGATAAAACCTTTAAAGCTTCTTTTGTAGCCGTTCACAAGTGTGGAAACAAGAAGGAAACAGTTGTAGCACATAAAAGAGCTTTAAGAGTGGAGAACTAGAATGATGCTGCATCTTTAATCATCAGGGTACAGAAGCTTATATATTCTGACAGTCAGGAAGAAGCAGGCGCCAAGAAACGAAAACAAACAACGCGCCAATCATTTGCATAAAATCTGCAAAGGGGCTCGTATTTTATTTATTTATTTATTTTAACAGATCAAAGAATACCGGAGCACTAACACAACATCTAGATGGAAGGTGAGGAGTACCAGCATCGGAAACAAAACGTGTGTAGTATGGGCCTAAAATAAAACTACAAATGTTTTATTGAGCACATTATGGGTTCTTTAATATTATTAAAGTACTGTATTAGAAATGGAGTGAAGTTTATCTGACGTATTATTTCACATGTCATGGATTGAACAAACTTCTTTTGTTTTTTGGGGGTTTGAATGTCATTTTAAAGTGATTTCAAATTATCTGCAGATCTGTTTTGACCTTAGCCCATAAACAGACTCTAAATCGTAACCGCAACATTTTAACGTCGTGTTAAATAACGGTACATCAAGCTCAAAATGTTTATTATTCTTCTATAGGCGCCTCTCTGCAGACTTTTTGTTTTGTCGTCCTGTTCAACAACCTGACAGCATGCTAACTGAAGAAAATAAAAAGCTGTCGTTAATACAACTTGTTTTTCATCCTAACTTGATTTTCAAATAGGATTTGCTTTTATATTAAGCTTTTAAACAAGAGAGAGATTAGCAATGAATCTCACATTTCAACATAAAACGAGTGAACTTTAGTAGATTAAATTCTTGCGATGATTTACATTTTGTCCTCTTTTGTTTATTAGCTGCCAACATTTGTGACTTTTACATATATCTTTGCAACTTTAAACAACCTCTGTCCCTGACATGCAGTTTTTCTATGTTTTATGTTGACAAAACACCAATTTTAAATATATTTTGTGAGGTTTACTCTCTGAACAGTCTGGCCTTTCTAGGACGGCAGCACTGGCAGAAATTAATGTCAGCGTTTTGTCCTGGTTGTGCGTTTGTGTGAGAGAAATACGTGACGCAGCAGTCACATGCCATGTGTCTGCGTGTAGAGAGAAGCAGGATGAAACGTGACGCAGCAGGACCTTGATATCTGAGCCCGCATGCAGGAGCGTCGCTGGTCTCTTTCAGGAACGTGGGTCTCCCGGCGTCTTCTCATTCTGCACATCTGGAGGGGCTGAGAGCAGCTCGAGCCCCGTCAGGCTGTGGTGCAGTGATTTCACTTCTGAGAGGAAGTGGTAGAAAGAAAAAAGGGAGGTGCGAGGAGGGGGAAAGGGGGAGAAGAGGGGGTGTCGCTGCAGCAAAAAGCCAGCTGCAGAGGAATGACAGGACTGAGGGAAAGAGAGATGGAGGAGGGAAAGTAGAAGATGAAAAAAATCATTAAATAATGACTTTATTTTAGTGTTTTTCTACTCGTTTAAAAGCCTGTACTCTGTATTACCCGAATGCAGAGTCACGTTAAGGGTTTTTACTGTCTTCATACAAGATCTCAGTAAATGAGTAAGTTTGTATGAGAGAGAGCATCGGGTGGGGGGAGTGTGTGGGCTGGAGAGTCGTGAAGAGCCGGAGTCGTAAATCTCAGCACATCACCAGACGGACGGGAGGGAAAGTTGTGATAAGGATCGCTCTGATCCCCCCCCCCCCTCCCTTCTTAAAGTCTTCCAGCCGCCCGGCATCGTCTTCCTCTCTGAGCTCGTGAAGGTCCGGCGGATCTCTGCGAGGCTGCGGTCATGGAGTGGAACGAGGTGGATTTGGTGCAGGAGTTTACAGTTGAAGGACAATGCAGCAAAATTAAAGTCCGCTCCTGCAGGATCACATGGGACAGCCTGCAGGTAAATACAGCACAGATTTAACGCCAGCGTGTCTCATGTCCTCCAGCGTGTTGGGCAGCAGGATTCATACATGACCTAAGCAGGAGTCAGGTGGATTTTTAACTTTTTAGTGTCTGTTTGTTGCGTGTTGTCACTGAAAACGTCACAGAGGTGGGACAGGAAATTTTAGAGGATATACACTTCATCAAATTTAAATCACTAAGTTATCATTTATCATATTTTTGGTGGGATATTCCTAAAAATAAGTCTCAGTAAGCTTTAAAAATGATTGGAATGGTAATAAATTATAAAATTATTCACTAAATAGATAACTAGTGCTACTTATTTCTTGGTGGAGCCAAGATTTGCTTAGTCTTATTCATTTACGAGCAGTATTGTGTATTTTTTTATGAAATATAACGACAATAGGTTTAAATATGCAGCCTCTACAAGTCTTGTATGAAAGCTGTAAGCAATCTGAAGTAACCACTGCAGAGATTCTACTTCATGTTTTCTGCCTCTTTAATCTAAAGTCCACATAAAATAAACGTATCAAGAAATAAATAAGAAAAGTCTGATGACAGATAAAAGCTGAATCCCCTTGATTTTGACTTTCCCTCTGGCTCTTAATTCGAAGCCCCACGCAGTAGTGTTTAAAATATTTACTCACCCCTTTAACCCTCCTGCTGTCTTTGGGTCAAAACGACCCCCGAGGCCTCGGTTTTAAGAAGCTCCTCATTAGTTTTTGAGACTTTCTGTGTAATGCATCACCCAGACTCGTCACCAGGCTGTTTCCTTTTATTTTTAAACTAAATGTGGCCCAGATTTTCTAAAAATCATCATGCGCTGTTTTTTCGCCGCTTTTTTGATGCAAACTTTTCCATCCACCATCTGCTGCATCATAATGCTTCCTCCCAAAGCAAATAGAAATAATTATGTAACCGCAAACAAATACATCAGTTCAGCAGGTGTGAATGATTCGCACTATTTTTGTGTCAGAACTCTGTTAATATTGCTCCGTAATCTAAATGTATTTTATTCACCAAAGTTTATGCTCAGTAATCCAGGTAAAAATCTAACAATCAGTCAGGTTTTTTTTATTTTTATTTTTTGCTGAGACTTTTTGTCTTTCATCCAAAGGACTTCTTCAGTCTGAGGAGCCACCAGACAAGCTGAGTCCCACAAGCAACACACTCCGGGGCCATCTTTTTTCCCCACTATGGGAGTGTGTTGCTTGTGGAAATCAGTTTGTTTGGTGGCTTCTCAGACTGAAGAAGTCTTTGGATGAAAGACAAAAAGTCTCAGCAAAAAAAGAAACCATCCAGATGGCCTGACTGAACATTGTTGGATGATCTAAAAAAGCTAAGTCTGGTCCTCTGGACATTCAAAAAACAAAACAAAACAAAGCAAAAAAAATTGTAGAAACGT
>JARVLU010000624.1:18645956-18665520 GCA_031762415.1 Simpsonichthys santanae | reverse complement strand
AGATCAGCAGCAGTATGGAACAGATCAGCAGCAGCATGAAACAGATCAGCAGCAACATGAAACAGATCAGCAGCAACTCTAGTCAAAACTAAGTTATTTATCTAACACCTCAAAATCCTGTTTCACTGATTTTACTTTTGTTGTGAAATTTGTGTTTAATTAAGAAACATGTTTCTCTTTCAGGTGGAAAACCCCAGTATGCCCAACGATGAAGGCATAACTCCTCTTCATAACGCCGTCTGCGCTGGTCATCACCACATCGTGAAGTTCCTGCTGGACTTTGGGGTCAATGTAAACGCAGCCGACAGCGACGGATGGTCAGTTGTTATTATAATAATCATATTAACATTCATAACGGAGCCAAGGCTGCTGATTGGCTGCAAGGAGTTGAAGCAATGAGCACGCTCAGTAGCCGCGGTGCAGAGCTCGGCGCTGTCAGAACCACGGAGTTTATAAATTAACGGTCAGGCTCAGATGAAGCGGTCTTATTCTTCTCTTTTCCTCATCTCTGCAGGACTCCTCTTCACTGTGCGGCTTCGTGTAACAGCGTCCATCTCTGCAAGATGCTGGTCGAGTCTGGAGCGGCCATTTTTGCCACAACGATCAGCGATGTGGAAACTGCGGCAGACAAATGTGAAGAAATGGAGGAAGGTTACACCCAGTGTTCTCAGTTCCTCTACGGTCGGTATCGAACGCAGCTGAACTCATGTCGCGCCACGATGGAGGGATTCTCCCTGAGTTTATCTTTTGTTTTGTTTTGTTTTATTTCTTGCAGGTGTTCAAGAAAAGTTGGGCGTGATGAACAAAGGTTTGGTCTATGCTCTGTGGGACTACACAGTTCAGCGGCCTGACGAGCTCTCCTTCAGCGAGGGCGACGCCGTCACTGTGCTGCGTCGCCACGATGACGTTGAGACAGAGTGGTGGTGGGCGAGGCTGAACAACCGCGAGGGATATATACCCAGAAACCTGCTGGGGGTGAGTCAACACGGACATGAACACTTTATTTCAGAGTTAAGCATCCTTTAGTGTCAGTTTTCTGTGATGCATTCAGGTGCTGTCGTAAACTGCCACGTTGAATAGGTTTCTGTAAATGTTAAAGAACTTATTTGGGCAATCTCTCATGTATGTTTGAAGTTAGTCATGGAGTTGTGAAATGTGAAGGTCCAAGCTTTGTCCTTTTGTTGTGGAAAGGCTGACTCTTCACTCATTTACAGTTTCAAAATGTTTTATGCAATTGAACCGTTTCTGCATGCTTTGTGCTATTTTTACCAATCATATATCAAAACATCGATCTGAAATGATGTGCTATGACTTGTTGTTTGATACTTTTATCAATTTTTAAATTATGTAACTTTATTTACAAACATCCCATAGAAATACACAGAAATCTCTTCATTTACTCCAAAAACATTGTCCTCTTTAAAATATACTCCTGCAAATACCCTGATGCATGCTCAATGATCCAGGTAGAAAAATCTAAAAAAAGCTAAGTCTGGTCCTCTGGACATTTAGAAAACAAAACAAAACAAAAAAGTAGAAACGTTTCGTCTTTCATCCGAAAGACTTCCTCAGTCTGAGATGCTGTATTTGTGAGCAGCTAGCTTCGGCTGTCAGCAGCAAACTTGTTGCACTGTGAGAGGGTGCCATTTATAAGAGAATTTATGAGAAAGTTGTGCTTTTAGCTATGTTTTTTGATACATTATGTTTTGAGCTTTTAGTTTTTAGCTATGATTTTTGTTATTTCTGTGTTAGCTTCTGTCTTTCTAATTTTAGCTTTTACGGTAGCTAGTTTAGCTAATTTGAACTTTATCTTCAGTTTTGTAACTTGTAGCTTTTAGCTTCTGTTCTACTATTTTTTTAAATTTTAGATTTAGTTTTGGCTAATGTTAGCTTTTAGCCATTTCTCAACATTTTATTATTTTCATGTCTTAGTTATGGTTGCTGATTTTAGGTTTTAGCTATAGTTGGTTGAGTTGAGCTTCTGCTTGTTTTAATTTAATAGCCAGTATTTCAACAAAGTCATTCAGACCTCAGCAATATTGCAGTTTCTTTAGTTTTTTTGGCTCCTAGTAGCTAAAGTCTCTTACTTAGATTATTAAAATTCGTACTGACATATACATAAAAAGAAACAACGTTATGGCTGTCTCCTTCAAAGAAACAAAAACAAAACAGAGGGTTTATTTTTATGCAGCGTCTCGTCGCCTCGGTGATGTTGGAGCATCTGGAGAACAAAGTTTAGATGATGTGGCTCGGTGTGTTTGTGTCTCTGCAGCTGTATCCAAGGATCAAACCCAGACAACGCTCTCTGGCATGAAGCCCAGATCTGGAGGAAGAGGAGGAGGAGGAAGTCAGTAAAGACAGAAGAAAAGGGTGGAGGCCTTCATGAAGCAGAGGAACTGTAAAAAAGAGGAGGCAACTTTTGAGCCACTTTATTATTGGTTGTCAGGACGCAGCAGAAAAAAAAAATCTCCACCTGCCTGGACCTTCATTAAAACCTTTTAACAGCTCGACAACTTTACAAGCAGCATGAGAGGCACTGTTAAAAAAAATCATTTTCAGATGCAGCTTTAAGCTCGGCTTTAGTGACGTGAAAACACCACAGCGTTTGAAGTCGTACCGGTTACTGATCGTTAAATGTTTTCATTAACAGGGGGAATCTAAAGTTTACTGTTTAGATCGGGTGAAAGATAAAACGAAAAGTGAAAGTGAAGATGGAGAGAGGAAAGTTGGAGCTGGCGGAGAGGTGAAAACACAAAACTGGCATGTGGTTTTTGAGGTCACCCGACATAAGACTTGGTGTCAGATCAGAGGAATATTACGGCTCTGATTTCACACCCCGATAAAAAACAAACAAAAAAAAAAAAACATATGGAAATCGTTACCAGAAGACTCGGGTCAAGCTGACGTGTCAACATTTGTTCGAATGTTTGCTGCTGGTAAAACAGAAAAGAGGGGGAGAGGAAGTGTGTGTGTGTGTGTTTGTTCAGAAAACAAGTTTTAGATTAAAAGAAACTGTAACTGAAACATGAGCTAAAAGCGCAGTGTTTCAACTTTTTCAGCGGCATCAGTCAGTAATTGTATAAAATGTTTTATTTCCTTATCATTATTTTTTATTATTTATAACATTATTTTTATTTTTATTATTATTATTATTTTGTTTCAGTCAGTGCTGATGTGACTAACTGCTGCCATCTGGTGTACAGGCAGGTTTTCTGCTTCTTGAACTCCTGCTGTACACACCATTCTGTACTGTATATGAAAACTCAACTGTAACTATAAATGTACAATAATAACATTAATAAAAGTATAATCTGTGCAAAGAATCAATACTGTGACTCCCCCAGATTTATAAATTCATATTGTGACACACACACACACACGAAACACAATAAATGCAATAAATGGATAAGATTTGTAAATACAAAGTACTGTATTTAAAAGTGTATTGGCATTCAGCTACTTTAAAAGGTTGGAAACGTTAAAGGAAAAACTAAAGATTGCATGGCTTATTGTCAGATTGGACCATATTTCCTAAAGGATCAAACTAAACATGCACGGGAAAAAAGAAAGCATGGGGAATGAAACAAGCTTTATAACCTGTATAAATAAAGATTGAATGAATATACCTAATACAGTACATACTGTACTGCATAGCTTCTCCCTACGTCACTTTTCCTTTGTTAATACCAAACACATTAACAGTGAGAGTGGGCATGGTAATAAAAACTGGACTTTAGATGGAAATTTAAAGTTCAGTTTTCTTTCAGGGCTCAGCACCGACATAAACTGCTCAGCAGGTAAGATCACGTTCTTTAAAATCTACAACACCGTAACAGTAAAACCAGTTTACTAGAGAATCTGAACATTTGTTTTAGAAATGTAAATTTTCGTTTACAAGCTGTTACAGTAAGACCATGATGGGTAAAGTTTCTGAAAACGTAATAGGAAAACAACCGGAAATATTTCAAAATAAAACAAACATATTGGAGAAACAGTTGTCTACCGCTAAATCCACTTTTATTATTGGTATTATAAGTGTACCAATATTACTAGTATTATTACTAAGTTAAATACAGTATACATAAAATGTCTAAATTATTATTTTTCAATGTGAAAAAGTGTCATGTATTATTGTGAAGGTCTCATCGGAAGTGTTTGTATCTACGGTCACGTTAGCTACCCGCTAAATTACAGTAAATGTATAAAATTTAGAAAGTGATATTTTACACATATAATAAAACAACGTTAGTTCAGTTCTGCCATTTCACTGAATGTAAGTAAGCACGTTTTACGTTTAGTATTTCGACTTTTGTACGTTTGTGATAAACGTGTCGTTTTCGTGACGGCCTTTAAATATATTCAAATTTAGCATAACGATAAACATCTAATGCTTATCACTTTTCATATGTGACTAGCGGTATTTTTAAACTTGTTTTTGTTTTTAGGCATCGGCAGTAAACCAAATTTACGATTTTCTACATTCCTGCATTTTCATTTGTCTTTGAAGGTTACACCAGCCTTACGTATAGCGCTGACGTCATCAATCAGATTAAAACCTTGTTATAAAACACTTGAAACCTAATCGGTTGGATTTTTTTTTTTTTTAAATTTTTTTTTTTTTTTTTTTTTTTTGTTAGCAGACAGGTTTTTGTCAACATGCCGGAACATTTCCACCTGAACACTCCTCTCCTGGAGAGTGTCAGCATGTCTAAGCTGCTGGGGTGCACAGTTTATTTGAAGATGGAGAACTCCCAGCCCTCCGGTTCCTTTAAGATCCGGGGTATCGGACACCTGTGCCAGCAGGTGGGAACCTCGAGAATCTGTTTTAAAGCCTGTCTGGATTTGTAATGTCAGATGATGACTGTTCATGTGTTGTTTCAGCTTGCCAGGCGGTCCAAAGGTATCGTGTGCGCTTCAGGTACCGTCCAGAAGTTTGCTTTTGTAACTTTTACAGTTTTTAAATGATTTACTTATTTACAAATACGTTCCCTATTAAAGTGCATTAGATCCCTTCAGTATCTTCAAAACATTCTTGATAATATCTGCTAAGGATACTGTCTCTTTTTGTCTTACGTTATAACACGTTTTCACCTTTTTGATTTACAGTACAGTACTGTATTTAGCTTTTAGTTGACGTTTTGCCTAGCTTTTGCTACTATGGCTTTGTACCACAAGCTTACTACTTTTAGCTTTCAGCTACTGTTCCATAGCTCTTGCTTAACATTATGCAGCAGGTTTTTACTAGCCTATATGTTTTTTTATTTTTATTTTTATATATATATATTTTTTTTTTTTTGCCGCTTTTAGCTTGGATTTTGCTTCTTTTAGCTTTAGCTTACCTATAAGCATTTTTAACCACATTTATCATCTACCCAGTTTTTCCAGGCTTAATTATTTGTGGACATTTGCTACTTTTTAGCTTATACCTAACCTTTTGCTACTTTAGACTTTAGATAATCCACTGCTCATTTTAGCTTATGGATAGACTTTTTTTTTTTTTTTTTTTTTTTTAAGTTTTAGCTCGTAGCCAGTGTTTTACTAGCTTTTGGTAGCATTTAGCTAGCATTAACTTCTATTATTTCTAGCCACTGTTAGCTACTTCTAGCAACTTCTTGCAACTTTAGCTTTTATATGGTCACTGCTACTTTAAGCTTCTACCTAGCATTTGTTGTTTTTAGCTTCTCAAAGCATTTAGTTACTTGGACCTAGTTTGCTTTTTTTTGACTAGCATATGGAACATTTTAGCTTCTAGCTAGCATTTTAAACATTTTAGACTTCAGTTGCATTTAGTGCTTTTAGCTAGTCTTCTGCTGACAGCTTGGTTTTAGCCTCTTCAGTAAAGCCCTTTAGCATTCATTGCATTTTTACCGTTAGTGTTGCATTGGTTTGATGTCGACAGTTCTGTTTTTCCAGGCGGGAATGCAGGTTTGGCTGCTGCTTATGTCGCTAGGAAAATGGGAGTTCCTGCCACCATTGTGGTTCCCTCGTCGTCTCCTCATCTGGTGGTCCAGAGGCTCCAGGATCAGGGGGCTACAGTCAGGATCATTGGAAAGGTGAGGTGGAATATAATTAAATAAAGAAGTTTCTGAGAAGAAAGGTGCACGTTTCGGTTTTTCTCTCAGGTTTGGGACGACGCCAACGCAGAAGCTCTCAGATTGGCAGAAACGGAAGGCCTGACCTTTGTTCCTCCTTTCGATCACCCCCTGCTCTGGTGAAAACACTTTGAAACGACTTGTTTCTGCAGAGTGTGTCCTTAAAGTAAAAACATTTCTGGGTTTATCTCTGCAAACGTTCACAGGGAAGGCCATGCCACTCTGATCTCTGAGATTTCAGCCTCCTTGGGCACCGGAGTGAAACCGGGTGCTGTGCTGCTGTCTGTGGGAGGAGGAGGACTCCTGTGTGGGGTCGTCCAGGGTCTGAAGGATGTTGGCTGGATTGACGTCCCAGTCATCGCCATGGAAACCGTGGGGGCTGACTGTTTCAACGCTGCAGTAAAGGCAGGGAAGGTGGTGACTTTGGAGGATATCACCAGGTTGGATGTTTACTAATTTAGTCTTTTTGTTGAAGTTCCTGAACGCACCGTCACCATTCTGTTGGTCTCGCCACAGCGAGGCAAAATGTCTCGGAGCAAAAACGGTTTGTCAGCGAGCCTTCGACTACAGCCAGGGCGGCGAGGTGACGATCATCTCGGAGCTGGTGACCGATCAGCAGGCTCTGCACGCCGTCCAGACCTTCCTGGGTCAGTGGGTTCCACTTCTGGGCCAGTAGAAGTAGAACTGGGCCACACTTCAGCCTCTGCACACTTTGTGCTACTTTAGCTGTTCATGTATCAAAAGCTCAGCTCGCATGCTTTGACTTGTTTTTGTAACTTTGTTTGCAAATAGTTTCCTCAAAGAAACACACAAATCTCACTAATTCTCATCAACTTTATTCTTTTATAAATCTGCTGAACTTTCTTCCTACTTTTAATTTGTAGCTGCTGTTCTGTTACTTTTTGCTTGTACCCAGCATTTTGATGCAGCATTTAGCTTATCTTTTAAGTTTTAGCAACCATTCTGCTATTTCACCTTAAAGCTATAGCTATTATATTTTGCTGGCTCTTTGCTACTTTAATTTTTAGCTACTGTTCTGTCACTTGTAGCTTTTAGCCAGCATTTTGGAACTTGTAGGTTTCAGCTAGTCTTTAGCTAGTTGTTGCACACCTTGTAAACTTTAGGTAGCATTTTGCCACTTTAACTTTTTTGCAGCAGTTCTGCTACTTTTAGCTTTTAACTACAAGTACTTTTGTCATTGATCTAGCTTTTTGCTAACTGTATTCTTTAGTTACAGTTTTGCTATTCTTAGGTACTTGCTAACCTTTTAACTGATTTTATTCTTTAGCTGCTTCAGTTTTGGATGATTTGATCCATCAGCTTTCTGTGCATCTCCTTACATTTTAATTTATTTTTTATTTTTTAATCTGGGTTGTTGCTTTGATTCGTGTGTATTTTAGTACATTTGTTTTGTGATTTTCACCAGACAGGAGACAAAAAGAAGTAAAAACTCTAAGTTCTTGTTTGTTGAGCTGCGTGTTCTGGTGGTTCTGCAGACGAGGAGCGTGTGTTGGTGGAGATGGCCTGTGGAGCGTCGTTAGCAGCCGTTTACAGCAGACTCATACCCAGACTACAGGATGAAGGTAACGAATGAAGACATTAATCGTCCTCCTGCTTGAGACATGTCAGTCAGGAACTTTTTTATTTTTAGGTCGGCTGCCGGCTCTGCAGGGCCCCCTGCTGGTGATTGTGTGCGGCGGCAGCAGCGTCAACATGGAGCAGCTGAGCGTGCTGAAACAGAAACTACAGTGTTAAAACACCTGTACAGGTGTGTGACACCTGGAAAACTAACTCTGTGAGCTCAGAGCCACAATAATCTATTTCTGAAGGGGGGAAAAAAAACTGCTTGTTTTAGTATCTAATATTAATACAAATGTTCAATTGTTTATTGTTTTAGTAATACATGAATGCAATTCATGAGTTAATTTGAATAAATTATTGCAGCAGATTATTGTTTCAGATTGTGGATGATTCAATAACTTGAAACTTTAGAGCCTTTCTGTTCAAACTTAGAGTAACAAAAAAAAAACTTTAGAGAAAAAAACAAACAAACAGTAGTCCTAAACAAAATTACAGTATTTAAACTAATCTGAGAAACATGTTTCAAAGTTTCTGCATTAATTTGAGATAAAAACAGTTGAACTAAAACAGGCGTTCACTTTTTATTTTTTAATGTTTACAAAAGTTTAGATTTTCCCCACAAGGTGGTGTCATGGTTTGTTTAAAACGATCTTGATATTTTAATGTCTTTAGATGTGTTTTTTTTTTTCTTTTCTGTGCATTTAAATCCTCAAACTGTGCATGCATGTAGGCCTGTTTTAAAAAAGAAAACACACACATACGTATATATAAATCCATCCATTATCTTTGCCCATGTCTTACTTTTCACGTTGCGGCGGGTCACTGGAGTCCATCCAGCAGTCATTCATTCAACCTTTAGTTATACAGGTTTGTGCAAGAGACTGGGTCCATCACAGGGACGGATGAAATCAAGCTGTATGCCAAAAATGACTGAGTCTTTAGCAAGGAAATCGGAATACAGTATCATTCAGACTGAATAAATGCAGTCGATCAGTACGCAAGAGAGGCAAGGTGATCACAACTGAAGGGGTTGAACTACATGAAGGCAACATTGCAGATGTTCAGGACAGCTACAAATATCTTGGAATCCCACAGGCAAATGGCAATCATGATGAGACTGCAAGGAAGTCAAGTACCTACACAAAATACGTTAGGTCCTGCAGAGCCAGCTGAATGGCAAGAACAAAGTCCAAGCCATCAACACTCATTCAGTGCCGGTCATCAGATCCCCAGCTGTTATAATATCCTGGCCAAAGGAGGAGATAGAAGCCACTAACATCAAGACTTGAAAGCTCTTTACGGTTGTTTTACCCCAAGCCCAGCACTTGAGACAAGCAGAGGACCAGTGAGTGTCTGAACCACTATACAGGATGAAACGACTAAGATCCTGGAGCGCATCAGGAGGAAAGCCCCCATTGAAGAAGAAACCTAATGTGGAAGAGGACGAACAGTCATGGAAAGAAAAGCTCCTGCACCCATGTACCACCAGCAGGTTGAGGAAGTGGCTGATATCAACAAATCCTACCAGTGGCTAGAGAGGGCTGGACTGAACAGGGGCTCTAATCATGACAGCCCAAAAACAGGACCTCAGCACAAGAGCAATAGAGGCTAGGGACAACCATACCAGACAAGACTCTTGCAGGCTGTGCAGAGATGCCCCTGATGTAATGTCCAGGCAGGCAAAACATACATGAAGCACTACAGTAGTCCCTCGTTTATCGCAGGGGATCCGTACCCTGGAGACCTGCAATAAGTTATAAACCGTGACGTAGCGAGGGACTACTGTATAACGAAGTGGCTGGAGTACTATACAGGAACATCTGTGCCAAGTATAGACTGGAGGTCCCTCAGTCAAAGTGGAAGACAGTGTAGAAAGGTTTAGATACTTCCAGATCCAGACTGATAAACAGATGACGTCTAACCAAACGGACATTGTGGCGTTGGACAAGCAAGTGAAGAAGGCAGTGGGGATAGATGTAGCAATCCCTTGTGACTAACACCAGGCAGAAGGAGCACAAGAAGCTGGAGAAATAGCAAGGGCTGTAAGAGGAAATGCAGAAGTTGTGGAGTGTCAAAGTGTCAGTAGTCTCAGTGGTCATTGGAGCACCTGGTGCTGAGACCCCCAGACTGGAAGAGTGGCTCCAACAGATCCCAGGAACAACTTTAGAGATCTCTGTCCAGAAGAGTGCAGTACAGGAACAGCTAAGATAAAGAGCCGAACCCTCAAACTCCCAGGCCTCTGGTAGAGGAACAAGCGAAGTAGAAACCGCCCACGTGTCGGGCAAGGAGCTGCAAGTTTTGTTGTGCGTGTGTGATTTTATTCAGAAGTCAAAGAGCGCCCAGTGTCCATTTCATACACCATGAGATTAAACTGAGATAAATCCTTGTTTTGCAATATCGTGCAAATATATGCCACAATGATGACATTTGAAAAATGATTTTTTTTTTCTTCAGATTCTCAATCTTAAAAGCTTCAAAATTATATGTAGTTTTGAGTTGGGGGGATTTTTTTTCTCTCAGCCTGGAAACAAGCTGGTTTGAAAACAGTTTTTATTAGCTTGGAATGATGTCACTGGGAATTACAGGCCTATATTGAAAGTCATAAAAGCTGTAAAAAATATGTGATTCATCAGTACATTATGGATTCACATTTTCGTAAATCTCAGTTACAGCAAAAATTAATGTTTTCCCTTTTTTCACCACGCAGCCAGAATTCACTCTGACTCATTTTGTAGCATGGCCCGGGTCACAAGTACTGGTTATAAAAAGAACATTCTGTTTATTTTAAACTTCTGCTCGTGTTTTGACCTTGACATTGTTGTGTTAAAAACAATTTGTCACTTTTTATCAAGGTCACAGCTTTGTGGACAGGACTGTGCTGTAAAATCACACATCGGCCTCTCGGAGTAAAACAGGTGGTTTTGATCTTACCTGTGTGTTTACATCACTGTCAGCTGCTCCAGCAGCAAGATGATCAGGAGGTGATTGATCTCCCTGCAGCCACGCTCCGTCCTCTGGTGGACGAGATCTGAGCAGCTAATGGACGAGCTGGTCCATTTCTATGACAACAGGAAAGAGCCGCTCTGAAGAATCCAGCAGCTAAAAATAGGACGAAGTAAACAAGGACAGATAGAGGTGATGGAGACGGTCTGTTTTTATGTGTGCGCATCCTGTTAAGTCAGACTTTAACTCATTATTACCAACATTTCTTAAACAAATCTTCACTTTGAGAACAGTTCAACCTAATTTAACCTTGCTACATTGCTATATCTATCATCCTAATTTAGTTTAACTTTTGGAGCCAACTCAATTCAATGTGGCTGCCACAGCTAATCGATTTTTGCCAACACATTGACATCTCTGTCAATTTCACAGCTATTGAGCGTGCGTGGTAGTAGCTGAGCATCATCCTACATACTTGTGACTAAAAACCTTGGCAATAGTTGTTGGTGTCAACCTTCTTAAGCTGTTAGCAAAATGTATCATCAGCCACTGGACAGAGCTGAATTACCTCACTGTAAATAATCAGTGGATGGACGTCTACAGTCAACCCAATTCAAGATGGCTGCTACATGTAATCCAACTTAAAGATGACTTTAGCTTAGTCAGTTTTACAGATATGGAGCTAAAATTTGGTGTGGTGGTAGTTGAGAGTTGTTGCAACACGGGCTTAGCGCAATAACACACTAGCTCAGTGGTCTGCAACCTTTACAATCAATAGAGCCATTTCTGTGGCTTGGTTCACTAAATTTAAAGTGTTCAGAGTCACAACAACCTGCTAAAACTGTGGTTATCAACTGGTGGCCTATGGGCCACTTTAGATTTGTTGGAGGAGGCTTTTGTGGACATTGGGGCGACATTATAAATCTAAAATTAACAATGATTTTTAACATATATTTATTGATATTTTTTTTTTTTTTTTACAATTTAAGACAAGCAAAAATACCATATTCTTACAGAGTGGGGGGGTTTATTATTTTTAATTAGGCTAATAAAAACTACGAAACTATGCAATTTTTTTAAATTGTGGAAAAATTAATCAAGTCTAGAAATAAAGCATAAAGTTAAAATGAGTATGTTTTACTTCTTGTGTTCACATATTTGCAAAAGAAATGACAGGAAAACTGCTAAAACTAGTCCATTTTTGTTGTTTGAATAACAACCAATAAACTTCACTTTTATGTTAGTTTTGCCCAAAGCTTGAAAGTGCTGCTGCAGAGGAACCAAGGAGCCGCATGTGGCTCCAGAGCCACAGGTTGCAGACCCCTGCTCTAGCTCAAATAGCGGTGAGCGATATGCATTCCTTCAAGGAATCCACTACCGGAAAGTCAGTCCCGAGTTCGGAAACGGTTCTGTCGTGTGTTTGTATCTATAGTTAAAAATGCAAAGATAGATGTCAGGCTCTGCTGTGTGTATCCATGGCAACCAGATGAATGCATTAGAGTAAAAAAACAAAAGGTGAATCTCAAAATAAAATGTAATGGGTTTTATAATTCCAGTGGAACAACAGGTTCCTTTTTAGAATCCATACAATTCAACAGCTGCTTGTACAAACAATTCAGGAGAAGCATGACAATTTTATTATATTGACGTTTTTTTTTAATGCGTTGAAATCTTATTCACAGCACAAGCAGGCTTTAGTATTTTCCCTCTTTGGCTCACAATAGTGGGATGAGCCCAATTACAGGTTGATTTGATCAAGACTAATGAAGGTTTAATGGAGCTCATCAGGAAATGGGTCAAGTGCAGCAGCAAAGAGAGCAATTTAAATCAGACTAGATAAATTGTTTTAATTATTACTTGTGTTTTTGTTGTAATTATTGTAGTAGATTCAGTTTAAATGTTAATTTATCTTCAAACTAGATGAGTGCAGCTGGGAGGGTAAAGATACCTGCTGAAAACACATAAATGATCAATGATGCTCACTGCGTGCTGTTTTAATATTTTGTGTTATTGACTTTTTCTTACAACTGACCTGATGTTTGTTGTTTCTGTTCAATCAAACACTTTCTTAACGTTGTTGTTGCATCGTGCTGTATTCAGAAATGAGTTTCTGTGATGGACGGTGTGTGTGATGAGACTCATTCTTCGTTTCTGAAGAACAGACGAGAACACCTGTGGTTGATGGCAGTCGGTTCTCAGGAATCAGAACCCTGCTGCCTGTTTTCTCCTCCAGCCATCATCAGCAATCAGGAGATGATTAACAGCCGAGGCCCCGGAAGAAGCTGCCACTGCTCCTGGAGCCAAGTGAAAATAGAAGAAAAATAAAGAGAACTTGTAGAAATGAGAGAACAATGTTGATTCATGCTGGCAAAATGTGCATGACCTCAGGCTGCAGAGCGAAAATTGTGAAAGTATTAATTTTTGTCTTAATTGAGGTTTACTTAAGAACAATAATAACGCTACCCTGTAATCCCAGTAACAAAAAGAGCATATAATCCCACTAATCTACCTTTAAAGTGAAGTTTTCTTACAAGCATGTCTTCAGAAATAATACTTTAAATTTTCTTTGAAATTGACTATTTTTCTCTCCTGACTGCCTTAGTGCTGGGAAATCCCTTTGTATAATGTTGGGCGTCATTGTGAAGCTTTGGAATCTCCGTCTTTAACGATAAGGCTGGAGTTTGAAATAGCATAGTTTTTAGAGTAATACATAAATTCGCAAACTGGAGCTCGTAAACAACTAGTTTGTTGCCAGGAGATAAATCACCAGATTTTAAGAAACTACATTTAATTTAGATTTTTTTTTTTTTTTTTTTTTTTTTTTTTTTTTTTTTTTTTTTTTTTTTTTTTTTTTTTTTTTTTTTTAATTTAGGATGTAAAAATTCTAAAAAACTATTGAAAACTTTGTGACACATTTTGTCATAATGGGTCACAAATACTGAACACCAATTTGAAACTCAGTAATTGTTGGACAATTTTCATATTAAATATTTTTGTTTAGGTACAAATATTTCCCAACAGGTCGTCTCACTTTACTAAGAAACAACATTTAATGAGTTGATTAATGATCATGTCTACTCTCCAAGGTGCTCAATGAAAGAGTTATGCAATATGCCTAATATAATTCATTCCAACAATTAAATTATTTAAACTAGATTACAATTATCCATGCTTCATGTTGGCCTTGACAAAATTGTCTCATAATTGGTGTTCATTATTTTTCTTTGAGGAATCTCCATGTTTTATGTTTTAATATTTTATACTAGCAATGATTAAAATCAGAAAGTTACACACTATTCCATGTTGATTTTAAATTAATTAAAATTCCAATTTATTTAGCTTAAAAAATAAAAGTACAAGGACAAACACTACTAAATGTGTTTAATAAATTCAGCTAATTTAAAATCTGAGCAATACTTCAAACTATGAACCTTTTACTGTTAATGTTGCACATGCTCAGTGAGTATTTTGCGATGCATTGTGGTCTAGATGCATTTATGCCTACGACATGATGACATTTCACTATCACAACATATACAGTAATACCAAAAAATATATTTAAAAGTATGTTGTATATAAAAGTCAATAAAAAGACATATTATATGGACAAAAAAAGTTTGCAAGCTCAATCATCCAGGTAAATAACAAAAAAAAAAAAAAGGTCAAATCAAATCATGTCATTTTGGGACAAATGAATATTTATCAATGTATTTGGGGCGTGGTGTCTAGTTGTACGCATGCGCATTAGTAACGTCGTAATTCTGGACCGTATCACAACATAAATTATCCCCTCACCTTCTACCCATGTTTTAACGTTATTGTCAGTCTCAGATATCATTTACCTGGAATTCAAACGTAATTTGCGACGTTTCATTTAGTTTCACCCTTCTTTCCGTATGTTTTGGACTGTTCTAATATTTAATTCCCCCCTCAGTTTCACTCGTTGAATGGTTCGGTCCTCCGCGTTTATTCCCCGCCCACTCCGGTCAAAGCCAAAACAGAACATCATGGCGATTGATGGTAAGTAGGCCAGTAACAGCGCGCCTCCGCTTTTAATTAACTTCGTCTGGGAACAAAACGTGACAAGGGCGAACAGTGAGAGCTTTAAAGTGGATTTTCTCTCGGGAGGGTAACGTTTGTTTCAGCTGCAGCCGGTGAAAGTTGTCTTGGTTTGTATAAAAAGCGGTGATTTTTCCATCGAGTGGGGCTGTTTGTTGGTAGCGGTGGTGCTGAAAGGACAGCGCCGGCTGCTTCTCTCCTGCCGGTTCCTCTGTAACTCAAACCCGGCTGTTTGTGGCTCGGTTTACTGTCATTAACAACTTAAAGAGAGCAAAACACGTTCATTTAGCGTATTTTTTGTTTTCTTTTGAGCCCCTAAAACACAATGTTCAGCTGGTAAATGTCCTGCTCCTCTTGTTTAGACACACGGCGTGTTTGACTCTTCACCTCTGATTATGTAACTTTGCTAATTGTAAGCAGCTTAAATGGCTCGATCAGTTCAGATCTGCTGTGTTCAGATAATATCCCCAAGCTGGGAACATTTCTGGAGAAATTATGAAGGGTGCCGTGAAGCTGCTGCCTAAAATTAACTCTTAAGATGGGGTGCCTATGTGTAAACACTATAAGAAATATAAAGAGAACCATGAGCATGATACATGTCAAAGCTGCTATCAGTGGCTCATTATGATCACCATGGTAACTACACAGCTGTGTCTGTCACTCCCTGACAGCACTTTTCAAAGAGGTAAACAGTTGTGTGAAAACCACAAGTTGGATGGAAATTCTTGAACCACGAGCGACTAAATACCCTGACGTTTTCACATCGGAATTATGTTTCATGTTGTTTTATGTAGGAGATATGACTAGTTAAAGAAACCTTCAAGAGAAAATTTGAGGAAAAAATGGAAAGCCTATTACAGTGAGAGACACGGTGAAGAGGAATTAAACTGTTATGCTTGGATGTATATGTGAATGAGTACTGTATGTGAAAAATCCTGCAGGAGGACGAAGAGCTTTTGAAAGTTGTGACACTTTTTAGACACTTCAAAGTATGAAATCAACACAAGTTGAGCTTTTTTTTTAAATCATAAACCTAAACTGTGATTGAGTTGAAACTGTTAAATGTAACAAAAATTCCTGTTCAGTCCTGTAAAGTCCAACTTTCTGTGACCTGTTTAAACCTTGATTGATGGCTTGATGTTGATGAACTTCTGAGCTACCGAGCTCCAAAGAGGAATGGCTTTTCTCAACCATTTTGCCAAAATCCCATTTTTGTTTATGGGGAAATTCTTCTGTTTTTGTTAATCTTGTAAACTTCATGTGAATAATCACTACCAAATGTCAAAGCACACTAAGTGACCGAGCCACAAATTCAATGCATTTTAGTGAATTGTGCTTAAATGTTTAAAGTATTTCATAAATTTAACCATGAATCCCATCAGTTTTTTTTTTTACTCAAATAAAATGAATTACGTTACTTTTAAAAAATTAGCTACTAAATGTGCTGAAGTGGGACATCCTCCCTAGTCTTCGAGAAGAAATGAGACAAAATAGGGCATTATGAACCAGGTCAGCAGAGTTCACCTCCAGGAAACTTCACAGAGATGTTGGACTTTTGAAATGTGGACACAAACTAGGCAAATGGGTCTTCTGCTCTGAGCCAGTTCTCTGGGCTTAACAAACAAACAAACATCCATCCATCCATCCATTATCTTCCGCTTGTTCTGGAGTCGGATTGCAGGAGCAGCAGCTTGAGCAGGGAGACCCAGACATCTCTTTCCACAGCCACCGCTAGGTCTTCTGGCGTTCCCAGGCCAACCAAAAGACAGTCTCTCCAGCGTGTCTTGGGTCTTCCCCGGGGCCTCCTCCCAGTCGGAGGAGACAAACAAACATGATTATCAAATTTAACGACTTTTAGTTGAGGCTGTGAGACATCAGTTTATAATAAAGAAAGCATGATAAGTTTTATAGCACAGCATATTTATGCAAAAATAAACACACAGAGTCCTCCAGACCTCGTTCTTGGTCCCAACCCCAGACTCAGAGCTGTGCCCTGACCTCTGACCTCAACCTCCTCCACGTCGTAGCTCTCTGAAAAGTTGACTGACGCCTGCAGCATCCGGAGGCCGGCCTCAGGTGGGAGGCTGTTCATATCTGTACCTGTCAGTGTTAGGTGGGTGAAAAATCAAACGAGTCATCTCTGCATTTTTAAAGAAACTCTCTCCCAGCTGTCATTTAATCTGCACACATTTGAAAGCAGGAACAAGCAGAAACGAATATATATTTTAATGACAGATATTTAGTTAGTTAAGGTATTACATTAATAATAGAAATTAATAATTTCTACCAGTTTACAGTAATTTGTGGCTCCTCTCTCATGTTGATCTGTTTATTTTGAGCCAACGTCAGGACATCAGGTGTTAATTTGCCTGCAGGTCGTCTGAACTTGTGAGCAGCGATGCATTACTTTCACCCTGAAACAGTTTCCTGTTGGGCGCCATAAATCCAACCAGGCCTTTAAGTTCACCGTCAGTTCTCACCGCAAAGGTCTGGATTATTTATGAAGGTTATAAATGAAGCGGCTTTATTCATTATTCTACTGAAGGGAGGCTGAAGGAAACCTAATCAACACAGGAACACTAAATGTTCAGAATGTTGTGAATGATGTTGTTAAAATAATTGATTAATTAAAAAATTGTTGGCTAATAACAATTTTATCTTAAACAAATGTGAATCATCAGAGGTTTGTGCGTATCATTTTTACAACACAACCTCATTAACATCCCAACCAGAGTACTGCAAATATTTATTTCACATAATTAACATCTGTACAAATAATCTCAGTTTGGTGAGAAAACAAATCAAAATGCAAGCTAAGAACATTCTCATTTAGTTCAATGAGTACGGTATGTAATATAATATAAATTATAAATTATTTTAACTATAACTAAATTAACTATTATATAAATAAACAACACTAAATATGTAAACAGTTCCAACATTGTTCAGTATTCCAGCTAAAGAATAATTTACATGTTTGGACTTTAGCCTTTTTAAAACAGAAGAAAATAAAAGTGAAATGTCTAAAAACGATGGATTTATAGATTGATTATAAAAAAAATTCAAGTCCCTCTAGAGGAGCCACTTTTGTCCAAGAGTAGTTTATTTGGACCACTTCATGTTAAAATTTTGTTATTAAAAAAATGTAGAAAACAGAATTAAACTTTAGCTAAAACCATAGTTGTGACAACCTCCCGTGGTTCTAGTTTAAACCAGCGTACAACTCAAATGATAAAGTGTTGCTCTTTAGAGTCTCATCTTTTGCTGTGGTTTTAGTCGTTTAATCGATAAAAGTTTTTAACATCTTGACACAAAAAGGATTAGATGTTTGTTAGAATGACTGATTACTATTGGCATCTTCTTACAATTTTCTATCTTTCTCAATTTATTATTTTTTTTCTCTGTCTATCACCTGGATTTATAATTCACAGTTTAATCATGAATCGAGTCTTGACACGTGGCCAGTCAGGCAGTTTTGGAATAAAATCACCAAAAATAAAGACGCTGATCATCTTAGATAATTTTCATTTTTCACCGAACAAGTTTTAATTCAACCGTTTCTGTGGCGTTAAGCAATTTGTCTCCGTAGAATATTAAAAATAAAAAGGTGACGTTTGATTAAGATGTCTTAGTTTGATTTCCTGGAAAAAGCTTTTTTTTTTCTCCTCATGAAGTTTCTTATGAAACATTAGCAGAATCAACATTTTCCACGATTATGGAACACAGAAACTGAAATGTGTTTATTAAAATTAAAACTGGATCATGTAGTACAGATGTAGAGCGGGAAGAAAGCTGTATTTGCTACATGAATTTACAGCTCAGCTGCTCGGTAAGCTGACTAATCTTTGACGCGTTGTGAATCCTCCAGCAGCTAATGGGCTTAGCTTCTGCTTTTCTCCATTGTGGCTTTTAAAAAGACGTCACAGACATGTTTCATGGACAGCCAGATGTAGCTTTACCTCCGACAGCTTTAATTAAGAGATCGTAGGATTCTAGTTCAAAAGACTGCCGACAAGAAATTAGTTATAATTTGTTTTTTTGTCAATGACAGGATAAAAAGTTCACCTCTGTCCCATCTCTGTTTTGGTTAAAGTGTCTTTGAGTGACCGACCTGCATGTTTTATGTGTTTTAGTCTTATTGAAGTTTTTTTTTTTTTTTTTGTGATAATTTTTAAATCATTCATTTCCATGTATTTATTTTTGTTCCAAGCTCAAATAAGAGCCTCCGTGTTACCATGGTTGGGTTTTTGCAGCCTGGTCTCAGGACAGTTTGAGCCTCCGGGTGTCTGAGCTCCACCTGCAGTCAGAGCTCAGAGACCAGGAGACGTGTGAGTAATCACTCTGAATTACAGTCCCTGTCTGGAGGCCCGGCTGCTGCAGAAAACCAGCCTGAGCGCAGGCTGAAAATATATTGTGAGTTACAGCATAGGAATCAACTAAAATTAGTTATAGTTCTATTATAAGCATGTTAATGCACAGAATGCTATTTTATATATTAGCTCTGTTTACAGTCTGATGAGCTTATCTTGGCTAGGTACTTTGTAATTAGTCAAGTCTAACAAAGTAAAGTCAGGTCCTCTGGACGGATTCTTCCTGTTGAAACGTTTCGTCTTTTATCCAAAATACTTCGTCAGCCTCGATGGGCAGTCTTTTGGATAAAAGACAAAACGTTTCAGCAAGAAGAATCCGTCCAGCTGACCTGACTTTACTTTGTTAGATTTTTCTACTTGGATTATTGAGCACGCATCAGGGTATTAATTAGTCGAGCTTTTGTCACCCATCGCAAAACAAAATGGAATTGAAAATATTATCCGTCCATCTGTGCATATTGTGAATGTGATAACTTGAAAAAGAAGTGATGTACCCACTTACATTTTGGCAACACCTAG
>JARVLU010000624.1:18632324-18645856 GCA_031762415.1 Simpsonichthys santanae | reverse complement strand
AATAATAATAATACGTTATTTATAAAGCCATTTAAAACAACCACAGCTGCAACAATGTGCTGTACACATGAAAAAAGCACATTAAACAAAAGAATAATAAAATTATTATTTTTTTTATTATATTAATAATTACTGTACAAATATGAACGTAAACGCGAAAAAACTTAAACCGAGAGGGCTGTAAACCGAGGCTAACCTGTACTTTTACTTAGGTCGTATACACTGTATACTGTTTATTTTTTACTAAGGTCATATTCACACTATATTGTGTACTTTTACTAACGTTGTGTACACATTATACTGTGTACTTTTTCTAAGGTTGTGTACACACTATACTGTGTAGTTTTACAAAAGTCTTACACATTATACTGTGTACTTTTTCCAATGTTGTGCACACACTATACTGTGTACTTTCACTAAGGTTATGTGCACAGTATACACCTCTTTACATGAAAACCTTTGAGAAGTGGGCTGTATGCTGTAAAAAGCTCTCACATGTTATATGTGTGTGTGTGCAGGGTGTGTGTGTCTCATCTTCCATTTGATCCTGATCAGTCCTGTGTTCCACCAGGAGCTGAACCGGCGTCTGCGAGCGTCGGTCGGAGCCTTCTTCTCCCACCTGTGTGAGGTGGTGCAGCCCTGCCTGTCAGGAGGAGCAGGAGGCCTGGCTGGTGGCGAGGCCCACATCTCCCTGACCCGACTGGACAACGGGAACATCGCTGTGAGGCTGAAGAGCGAGCTGGCAGGTCTGCCCTTCTACTGGGAGTTCCGCTGCACGCCTGCCCCCGTCACTTTGGTGCGTCTCACTTGGTGTCGCGGAGGGCTCGAGGAAACGAGGCCGTGTCTAACGGTGTCTGTGCGTCTCAGGCCTGCGCTCAGCTAGTGCGCCCTCTGCTGGTGATAAGCCGCCTGCTGCAGCAGCAGGTTGAGCAGCTGGAAGGTCTGCTCTCCAGGAAGGACGCAGAGATTCAGGACTACAGAGAGAACGGAGCCTCACTCAGCAGAGGTAATCAGACCAAGTATAAAGTACTAGACTGAGTGTACCGTGGAACATTTCAGAACGACCTCGGATAACTCATGACAGAACCAAAGAGTTGCAGCGCAGGTTAACTGATTATTGATGAATGATATGCGTGTGTTTGAACCCAGAGCGCCTGCAGACGGAGGTCTTTGAGAAGCTCACCTACAGCGAGAACTTCACAGCAAAGGTAAGAGCTTAGAAACCGTTTAGAAATCCTTGTCCAACAAAATTATTACTTTTGTCTTTTCTTCAAAAATACCATTCACATTGTTGTTAAAAGTACAACATAAATAAATCACTAAATGTATGCTTTTTTTGTCCCGTGAGTACCATTTTGACTTGTATATGAAAAAGCTTTAGTTTCGGCAGAAAGGGAAGTAATCTTTGTGCCCTCCTGTTAAGAGAGCTGGTGTTGGAGGTCATCAGAGAGGATTACTCTGAGAAACCTGGCAGTGCCGACTCTCTGCACCTTAGAGCCTCTGATGGACAAGGGTCAGAGTTCAAGCAGGTTGCAGCCTCCAACTCAGCATCAGCTCTTTTGTCCACGCTAAGAGATGCCATATTTTTCACTGTATAAGTCGTGTTTTTTTTTTGCATAATTTACATGACCTGCGACTTATAGGCTGAAGCGACATATTTATGAATTTTTTCCCACATTTAGAAACAGTTTTTCGGCTGAGATATGATGTTTTCATTCATTCTGACTTAAAAAAAAAAAGAGCAGTACTACTTTCAGCCACTAGATGGCAGTAGAGAAGTAGTAGACATATGGCAAGTGGCTGGAATGACAAATTCCAAAAAAGTTCGATAAAAATAACTGGACTTTATTTATTGTACTTTATATTTTATTGTTTTTGTCCTGGATGACTGAGAATGTTCACCATCTATTAATGACACAATCGGCCTGCCATAATCCCTCCACCTTCGTTCTGCTCGCTGCTTGGAGCGAGTTAAATTAGCTGCACCGCCCCGGCAAAATGCAGCTAATTTAACCATTAAAGTGCATTTATTAAGTACAAGTTCAACTGAGACACACCTTTGCTATAATTTCGAGCAAACAAATAATTGTTTTTAAGGGTTAATCTTGTTAAATTCTTGTTAAAGTCCTCCCGTGCATGTTCCTGTGACCACCATTTGGCAGCCCATTGATTTTTGACACAACACCAGCCCACATCTCCGGGTTGTCAGTGGTGATGCGTAACAAACGTGACGTGTCAGCGGTGGCTCATAATAGATGCGACTAATACAGCGAAGCATCATATTTATGGATTTTTCCACTTTTTTAGACATATTTTGACTGATGCGACTTATAGGTTGGAGAGACGTGTAAGGCGGAAAATATGGTAGTCTGCTTTTGTGTCGTTCCACTTCCTGTCCACAAGGCGCCTTGTTGTCCCATTCTTTGTGTTCTTCTAAACATGGCAGGGATATTTCCCATCTCAGGTGACCACGGGTAGACGGTTAACTTGGACTCATCAGCTGTGTCACGTATTCGTATCCAGGCATGAAAGAAGCCCGTTAGTTGACGTTGATGGTCCAGAATGCGTGAAAGTTGCACCTGAACCACAGTGCCGCCTCTGTTTTCTGCTTTTTGAGGGATTTTTTTGTTGAAGGTGGAAGCCACAAAAGAAGAGGGAGGAATGCTGCGGTGCATCAAAGCCTCTCTCATGTTAAATTCCACCGGACTGCGTTGAGGCCACCCTTAGAGCAAAGTCCAACCTGGAATAAAACGTGTTTCGGGTAAAAATGTCTCCGGGACGCGTCAAACAGAGAATGAGAAGGTGGACGGAGCTGTGTGTCATTTAGAGAGGTGTTTCGCATGAGTGTGCAGTATTTGTCAGGGTAGGGCCTGACTGTGTCCTCTATGTACTCACTGGCTTTGTGTTTGTGTCTCTGTCTGCCTCGGTCTCCATGACAACAGTCCTAACATCCCACGGTGCCAGTCCTCAGGAGCTGTACATCATTTTATCAGTCTCTTTTCTGAACACGCACCTGGTCAAGTACAAACATCAGATTTCTACAGTCGGATGGTTCTTGATGGGATTAGATCTTTGGTCCCCATGCATTTCTGTACATCATCTTTGTACACATCTTAAACATTGAAAGGACCTGCCATAAGGAGCAGCATCACTTTATCTACATGCACTTTGATCTATGGTTATCACCACTTGTTGGCTGTGTCCTCGCTTTCACCCAGCCTCACCATGAACCCTTAACTTTACCGTGTATGCCAGTGTTTTCACTCAGCAAACACTATAGAAGAGAATACTTAAGGACATCTTTGTTAATTAAAAAGTCTTGTCTGCCAAGTTGCATGCCAAAGGTCTGTTTGTTTGTATTCATTTATTTATTTATTTATTTGAACAGATGGTAAAAAGTAAAAACAAAGATAGAAAAACATAAAAGTAATAAGACAGTCATGCCAATTGACATGCAATTTTACACAATTTCTTCGAAAAGGAGCAGGTAGAAGATAAAGATTTGTGACTTTTTGTTTTTCAGACAGGGCTAGAGCAGAAAGGTCGATGCAGTGGTTCGTGATTGTGTTGTTGGGAGGGAACAACATGGCTTCAGACTTCTTTTCATTAAAACTTAAGACATTTAACACCATCCAGCCCCTGATGTCAGCCAGGCAGTTGAGCAGAGGTTGAATAGAGCATGTAAATAAATAAATATAAATAAATAACTTGTCCCATCACAAGAAAAAGTTATTTTTAATAAACCTTGTTACTGCATGTTCAAACATCTATCAGTCCAGTATCTGTAATCGGTTATTTGATGCCTTAAATAACACTATGATTGCATGCTGGTGAGTAGGCAGAGCTAGAGACTCACAGACTGGCTCACAATAACAAGACCCACAGAAGACTGTTCTTTAGTTAAAGCTCTCTGTTTTAAACTTAACCATCTTTTACACCCACAACTGTCCCCATCCAGTTTTTGTCGGTGTCCACTACCCGTCTCGTTTTTGTCCCTTTTAAATAATTTGTGACTAAATGTATTTTTAAACGTGTTTCTGTATTGTCGTGTTTTGTCTCTGTTCGCTCCATCACACCTGGCTCATTGAAACTGCATTGTCTTTCCAGGTGGCGAGCACCACTGTGGAGTTAATGAGCTGATCTGCGTCAGGAAAGGTAGGGCAGATCAGAGCTCTGGGAGGTTGACCTCTGACCCCTGCACCAAACCACTATCTCCCACACCTTCATCATTAGCATTCATCACCACCACACTGTCCTGTTTAAACCCATCTTTGTTTTTCACATGTTAGGGTCGAATCACTGTTAAATGTTTATTCATTTTCTGATGGTAAACCAGAGAGAATGAAGCATTTAGGATAGAAATATTTGTTTAATTAGGTGTAAAAATTTAACCTTGACTCTGAAAATGTGGGAATGTGTATTAAAAAATAATTAAATGTTTTTCAAATTTCATAAACCTGTGTTTTATTCACTATAGACTAGAGCAAAGTAAACATCAAATGTTGAAACTAAGGGAATGTAATATTTATTGGAATTAAATAAGGTAATTTTGTCTTTGATGGCAGCAATTAATCTTTAAAAAGTTGGACCAGGAGTATCAAAAGGTCATAAATGTAAGTGGAATGCATAAGAAACAGCTGGAGAAGCATTTTGTCAGTAACATTTAGTCAGTAACTGGGTATAAAGAGCATTTTAGAAGTAAAATTGGGCCGACGTCCATCTGTTCTGAGAACAACTGTGTTTCAATTAGTGGAACAATTTCAGAATAATGTTCCTCAACAAAAGAGTGGGAAGACTTTAATTATTCCATCATCTAACGCTCATAATATCCTCAGAATATTTCAAGAATCCGTAGAAATTGCTGAGCTCAAAGGACGAGGCTAAAAGTCAATATTTAGATGGTTGTGATCCTCAAACCCTCAGGGGCTACTGCATTAAAAACAGGTCTGGTTCTGTTCTGGACATGACTGCATGGGAACACTTCCACAAATCGTTTTCTATAAACATAGTTCACCGTGACGCCCACAAATGCTGCTTAAAGCTCTATCATGCAAAGAGGACGCCATATGTGAACACCATGCAGAACCACCGCTGACTTCTCTGGACCAAAGCTCAGTTAAAATGGACTGAAGCAAAGTGGAGAACTGGAAACCTCAGACGTCATGTCCTCCATAATGAAGAGGAGTGAGACCGTCCGGCCTGTTATCAGCTCACAGTTAAATAGCCTGCCTCTCTGATGGTATGGAGGTGCATTAATGCCTCTGGCATGGATAGCTGACACATCTGGAAAGGCTCCATTGATGCAAAAAAAAAAAAAAAAAAGTATATACATCTGCTCCCATCCAGAAAAAACCCTTCAAAGACCCAGCACTGTTGAACAGTTTGAATCCTCCTTGAGGCCAGAATGGGACAAGGTTCTCCCCAGAACCTCCAACAACTGGTTATGTTGTTTATTTATCAACTGGTCTCCTCAGCTCCTGGACGTTTACAGACAGTTGTTCAAAGAAGAGGGGAAGATTCACAGAGAGAAACGTGGACCTAGAACAACTTTTATGAGACGTGTGCGTTTTTACTCCAAACATTTGACTCTTCCACTGTGAATAAAATGTATTTACGAGATATGCAAATCATTGCTTTCTGCTTTAAAGTACATTTTACACAACGTCCCAACCTCTTCATATTAGGGGTTGTGTATGAACATTTTGATTTGTGTGAAAAGAGGAAATTGTCCACACTCTTACTCAAACAAAACACACAAGTAGGTGCTTCTAACACCGGCTGAGTGACCCGGCTGTGTCACTGTGTGCTCATTAATGTGAGTGTTTGTTTATCTGTGGTGTGTGTTTGTAGGTGGACAGATTTGTGGACACACAGGCGGTGCTGTGTTTCAGAGCATGGTGTGAGTGGGAGTGCTGAGAGTTCTGGGTTGCCTGGGGAGTGCGTGGGCTTCTTCGCGGTTCTGAGGGGGTTTTCAACGTCGAACGTAGCAACCGTTTCCATGCGCTCAGAACTAAAAATGAACGCAAAGACGTGTCAGGATGGAAGTTGTGCTCGACAGCAGAATATTTTGTTGCCTTCGTCTTTTAGGTTTCCATGTGCAGCTGCTCATCCGATGTGGTCCGGGCGTTTTTCAATCAGTGGTCCTCCTGAGGATCCAAGCGCTGGTCAGGGTTGTGTGATAGAGTCGGACAATGAGCCTCAATGCTGTCGCTGAAACTCATAAAAACAACCAGACTGAAATCTCCTGCGGAGAGTTTCAATTCTATAGTTTACTTTTTAGTGAAGCACGACAGTCAGAACAAAATCACCCTCAAACCAGGGATAGTGTTAAAGTTGAGCTTTTATTTGGAAAGATAAAAGGCCGCGTGGACGGCACAGTGGTGCAGTGATTACAGCAATCGCCTCACAGCCGTAAGGTCACTGGTTTGCATAAAGTCTGTTTGCTTATTTTTATATGTAATCATTGGAATATCATGAAGTCAAAATCGAAAAACATATCAGTCAGTTTGGATTAATTGTTTACAACTTCATTAATTTAACTTTTATTTAATTTAACACATTCTTATAAGTTTAAGAGGGAATAAAGCTCTTAAAGTGCAGTTTTGCAAACGTTTCTTTCCTATTGAAATTGAATATTTTGCAAAAAATATTCTGAGAACAAAGAACTAGAAGCAAAGGCATATCTTTAATAAAAAAAATAAATAAATAAAACTTTAACTAAATGAAGGTATCAGTTAATAATATAGAAAATCTAGTAAGTCACAAAATATTTTCTTAATTCTTTTGGTTCACACAAATAATATGCAAGGTTGCAAATTGATGCTTTATCATTTCAAAGTGAAATACTTATTAATTTAACCACAAAATAAAACTCGCACAGACCTCCTAAATGTAATGATTAAATTTGATCAAAAGGGGGGAAAATGAAATAGTATTTTAATCTTTTTAAGAGTTTAATCTTTTATTTAGTAATAAAATGTAAAAAGACTGATCAATGTTAGCAGTTTCTTTTGTGTGGGTGTGTGTGTGTGCGTGTGCATGCGTGGTGATTTCAGAATAAAATAATCTAGATTTTATATGTAACAACGCAGTTGGTAACCCAGTGTACGGTCACATTTGGATTTAACTAACCCTGGGTAGTTTAGCTCCCAGTAACCAAGTCACTGGTCGAGTTTTCTACCCAAAAACTGTTAAAATGGCTCATTTGTTTAATTAGAGCTACTTAGTTAAAATAAAATCTGAGTTGTTGTTAGCTCACTGCTGCTAACTCAGGCAGTGTAATAAGGTTAAATATTGAGTAATAAGTTGTTTTTACAATCTTAATTTTATTTATTACATCCTAAAGCACAGGTCCATTTGATCAGCTTCTGTCTTAACGGCGCCTTGGAGAATGGCTCATTATCGACCCGACCACTGAGCCTAAAGGTTTGAATCAGTATTTGGTCAAACTAGCCCAAATTGTGACCCAACAGCTTAAACTCAACAATTGGATAATGAAAACAACCCAACCGGTTTTAGTGTGTAATAATCTTTATTTCAATATTTAATGGTTTGCAGCTGTGAACCTTTCTTTCGATTGTGAAGGTTGCAGCTCTTGAGGGTTTCTGGACACCTCTGGATGGACCCAGATCTCTCTGGAGTGGTTATGCCGCCTAACTGGCTTGGGCTGTTATTTATGAAGAAAATTTAAAATAGAAGAAATATGATCAGACAATTAAAATCCTGTACAGATGTCAGCTACAGAAAGTGTTTTAAATGATTTTCTTTTTCTTTACTTAGTCTGATTCCCACATTATTCGTTCTTTCTTCTTGTGTAACAAAGTCTGTTATTGACGGTACTTCCGGTGACTCATCGATCAGTCCCACACACATCATCTAAAGGTTATTCTCAGTGTTTTAATGGCTTAATGCTGATTTGGTGAAATAAGTCAAATTGGGAGGTGGGGGGAAACTAAAAGCACTTACATCAGCACCAGTACCGCAGTGTTTCCAGCAGCTTTAAAAATGGAGGGTTCATTTTAAACATTTATTTAATTAAGTGAAGAATTTGAATTTTAAAATCAAACAAACTGCTGTTGTTTTAGGTCTTAAAGTCAAAAGTGCTATTAAATTCTGGGAATCGTCTCCAGTTCTGAGTTATTTATGGGATTTATTCGGAGCAGAATTCCTCCAGTTCCATCTGGGCCGTGAATAATTCAGTCGGTACACTGTGCACAGACAGAACACCTCCTGCTCAAGCACCAGCATGTGACCAGACATGATGAGGTGACTGCAATAATCTGTAAAACCCTGACAGTTTCTAATAACAACACGTTTTTATGAGCTGAAACATCCATGTAAGGTTCTTGTTCATCAATTTGTTAATTTAAAATACTTCTTATTTATCTTCTGAGCTTGAAATCTGCTTCATTCATTCTTGACACGGAACATTTAATTACAGAAAAAACTAACCTGATCTGCTGCAGACAGTCAATGTTGTCACAGTTATTTCCATTAACTATGACAGGGAGGCATTGTGCTGAAACTCTACGTACCAGCAGGCATCATTATCAGCACTGACTGGAAAACAAGATGGCTTCCAAACCAGATGAGCTCATTATGGTCTGTTTGCACCAAAGCAGCTGACCCAAATGGGTTTTTATGCAGAGCTTCATTCATAATAGAAACTAAGCTCAGCAGATTTAATTTAAAGTGAGTAAAGAAAGTCCACAGGCGTGGCAAGATGGCGCCTGTGTTTGGCTTGGCCTCTGACAGGTTGTTTGCTTACTTCATATGTTATTTTATTGTTATGTTTCTGTCTGGGGTGGATTCCTTGTGGACATATGACTGCCACTCGCTACTGTCTATCAGCTTTAAAAAAAAAAAAAAAAAAAGCTTTGAAGCTATAAGTTAAAACCAACAAAACAGTTGCTATAAGCTAAACTTTGCAAAAATAGTAGCTGTAAACTAATTATAGCAAAACAGTAGCCATTAGGTAAAACCAGCAAAACAGCAGCTATAAGCTAAATTTGGCAAAACAGTAGCTATTAGCTAAAAGCAGCAAACATAAGCTAAATTTATCAAAACAGTAACTATAAGCTAAAACTAGCAAACATTTGCTATAAGTTAAAACCAGCAAAACAGTAGATATAAGCTGAATTTAGCAAAATAATAGCTGTAAGCCAAATTTAGCAAAACAGTAGCTATTAGCTAAAACCATAAAAAAGTAGCTATAATCTTAAACCAGCAAAACAGTAGCTATAGCTAACAGTAGCTATAAGTTAAAAATGGAAACACAGTAGCTATAAGCTATTGCTAGCATTACAGAAGCTTAAAATAAAGTAGATATGCTGCAGAAAGTGCACCTCTGCATTTATACTGTTAGAATTATTTGGTAAAAATAACAAAACTAAATATTTTATAGAGACAGTAAAAAAAAAGTAATATATCAATAACATTTTAACAACTTGAACAATAAAAACTGAAAGCAGTTTGGACAGGCAAGAAAAACATTTAGCAGCTTTTATTTTGTTTCATCTCGTTGTGATAAGCTAACTGTATCCAAAAAATAATTACCAGTTCTCATTTGTTTTGTTTAGAGTTAAAAAAAAGTGTAATATATAATTTCTTTCTGTTTATGTTGTTGTTACGTCACTTCAGTCTTTTTCTGTGTCTCAGTTTCTCCAGAGGTGCTGGGGTTTTTGACAGCTATCGCACTCTTCATCATCCTTGTGACTCTCCTCTTCTGGTTCCTCAACAACAAGTTGGTCCTCGAGAACCCGGAGAGCCTTCAGTGCCTTGATGACTTCAGGAAAAACTCAGAGCTGCAAGGTGAGCCTGCGGCTCCACAGCTCGGGGCTTATTGTGTTCATGATGCGATTTTATGACAATTTTATTTTCATTTCCAAGGTCGAACAGGCTGAATGTTTGTAATTGTATAGCACTTTCAGTGTGCCCACTTTAGCTTCTGACATCTTCTAACATTTCTGACAAGAATTACATAAAAAGTGACATTCAACAAGCTGCTCAGTCATTTAGCACTTTGAGCAGCTGGGTTTATTATGTAATTTTCCTCTGCTAAAATAAAACACTTTAATCAAAAGCTTTATGCAGCAAAATAACCACATGATAAAAAATCACTTATTGTTTCCCTGTTTTTGTTTTATATTCTAACTATACTTATACATACGTTGAACTATTTTAGCTTTGTTTGAATCTAAACATTCAACTCACTCAGGAAATGGGAGCTGTGGCATTAATTTATTTATTTACTTTTACGTTTTAATATTTTTTAAATTAGTTTACTATTTGTTCCCCTTAGAAACTCCTCCAGACTTCTTCTGTTCCTTCAGAAACAATTTATTTTAATAAACATCTTCAGTGTTCCTCTTTTATTATCTTTTGCTTCTGTTTTTAGCTTTTAATTTACTTCTTTGCTGCATTTAAGTAGCTTTGTGATACTTGTCACTTTTCTTGCTACTTTTATCTTCTACCTATAGTCTTTTCTTACTTTAACCTTTAGCTGTGCATATGATACTTCAAGCTGCTTTTTTTTCTACTTGAGCTTATGCCATTGTTTTGCTATTTGTAGTTTTCTGTCAACCCTAAGCTACATTTAGCTTTTAGTTAGCATTTTACTACTTTTGCCTAGGTTTTTGCTATTTTTAATTTTAAGCTATGATTTTGGTACTTGAGCTACCCTTTTGCTCCCTTAGCTTTTAGCTATTCTTGATGCTATTACCTTGCATTTTGCTACTTTTGTCTTTATTATTTTGTGACTTTTAGCTTTTCCCTAACCCTGTTTTAGGTTTAGCTTTTAGCTAGGTTTTTGCTACTTTTGTGTAGCATTGTAAAACTTCTACCTGTGTAGATTTATTTAGCAAGTTTTAGCTTCTACCCAGCCTTTTGAAAAATGTATTTAGAATTTTGATACATTTACTTTTAAATACCCGTATGCTACAATTATTTGTTGTTTTGTTACTTTGTTTCCCTTTAGTTTTAGATAGCTTTTTTGCTATTTTTAATTTTTAGCTACATTTTTTATGCTTTTAGCTGCACATTTGTTACTTTTAGTTAGCCGTTTGCTTATTTTAGCTTCACCACTCAATTTCAGCTTCACTTAGTTTTATACAGAACATGAAATGTCAGTGGTTGACTTGTGTTTTGTTGCAGTTTATCTTCTCTGCTTGATGTTTAAACATCAGAAGCAGTTTGTGCTCAGAAGGTTTAACCTGAACACATTTTTTTCCTGAGACACATTCTCGTCCTGACAGCCTACAGATGTTTACAGATGTGCGGTCAGAGCTGCAGAAGTGCAAAATATAATTTTACTGAGAAATGATCGTCTATGTTTTCTGCAATTAAGCTGTAAGCCGATAATGCCCAGTCTAAGTTTTATCTGTTTTCTTTCTTCAACATTTAGACAAAAACATTTATACTTGCCTTTTAATGTGAATCGTTTCAAAATGGAAAAGAAAGTGTTTTGTTGTTGTTGTTGTTGTTTTCTGTAAAATATGTGCTTCATTTATTCTCCTAAAGGATGGAATATTTTAGTTTATCTTATACAGTAGTGGCTTTTTTTCTGATCTTTTCTTTTTTTTTTCACTTAAGTGGAAATATTTTCCCTGAAACAAATCCATTGGCTCGGTTTGTGGTAAAACTGCCACTTTATAAAACCAGAATATTAAAAAAATGCTTAATCTTTTTTTTTAATTATTATTATTATTATTATTATTATTATTATTATTATTATTATTATTATTATTATTATTTGTTATGATCCACAACAGAACTAAACTGTTTTGGACAGATGTCATGTGGAGAGATGGCCATGGAGCTTGTTTTTTTTCTGAAGTCTGCTGCCCCCTGCTGTTAGAAACACGAAGCTGCAGATTCTTCACAGAAATCTTGTTCAGACAAACAGTGCATCAAGTATTAGTGCTTCACTTTTTCCACATTTTGTTATGTCACAGCCTTATTTCAAATTGTATTAAATTGATCTCTTTCCTCAAAAATTCTACACACAATACCTCCTAATGACAATGTGAAAATATTTGAGATATTTGCAAATTTATTAAACATAGAAAACTAAGAAATCACAACGTAATTTATTCACAGGCTTTGTTTAATACTTTGTTGATCCACCTTTGACATCAATACAGCCTCTGGTCTTTTTGAATATGATGCTTCAAGCTGAGCACACCTGTCTTTAGACATATTTGTCCATTCTTCTTTGCAGTACTTCTCAATCTCCATCAGGTTGTGGGAGACGTCTGTGTACAGCCATTGTCAGATAACTCCAGAGATGCTCAATCTGATTCAACTCTGGACTGTGACTTGGCCCCTCCAGGACCTTCACAGAGTGGTCCTGAAGCCACTTCTTTGAGATCTTGGCCTTATGCTTTGGATCATTGTCCTGCTGAAAAATTAACCATCGCCTGAGTCTGAGGTTAAGAGCGCTCTGGAGCAGGTTTCCATCCAGGATGTCTCTAGTCTGCCAGTTTCTAACTGCTGAAAAATATCCCCAGAGCATGATGCTGCCACCACCATGCTTCACTGTAGGGATGGTAATTGCCCTGGTGACAAGCGGTGCCTGGTTTCCTCCAAACATAACACTTGGCGTTCACACCAAAGAGTTCAATCTTTGTCTCATCAGACTAGAGAATTTTGTTTCTCGTGGTTTGAGAGTCCTTCAGTTGCCTTTTAGGAAACTCCAGATGTGCTGCCATGTGCCTTTTATTAAGTACAGTAGTGGCTTTTGTCTGGCAGAGATGGTTCTTCTGGAAGGTTCTCCTCTCTCCAACCTGGAGCTCTGACAGAGTGAGCATCAGGTTCTTGGTGACATCTCTGCCTAAGGCCATTCTCCCTCCATTGCTCTGTTTAGCCAGCCATCTCTAGGAAGAGTCCTGGTGGGTCCAAACCTCTTCCATTTACAAATGATGGAGGTCACTTTGCTCATTGGGACCTTCAAAGCAGCAGAAGTTTGTCTCTTTCCTTTCCCAGATTTGTGCCTAAACATCTCAGGTCTACAGAAACTTCCTTTGTCTCCGTGCTCAGTGTTTGTGCTGACATGCACCGTCAACTGTGGGACCTTATATAAACAGGCGTGTGCCTTTCCAAATCAAGTCCAGTCAACTGAATTTACTTTGGTGGGCTCCATTTGATTTGTAGTAACATCTCAAGGATTATCAGTGGAAACAGTCTGCATATGAGCTCGAGTTCGAACTCCATGCAAAGGCTGTGAATACTTACGTGTATGTGAATTCGTAGTTTTCTATTTTTAAATAAATTTGCAAAAATATTAAAAAAACATTTTTTCACATCATCATAATGGGGTATTGTGTGTAGAACTTTGAGGAAAGAGATTAATTGACTATAATGTGGAATAAGGCTGTAACATCAGTACTTTTATCATCAAATGCAGCTGCTTGAAGTGAATGACAAAGCAGGTAGTCCTCGGGTTACGGCGGTCTCTATCTACGGCGCTCCGTACTTACGGCGCCGCCCCCAGTGACGTCATTGCGCCGTTCGTTGCCTTTTTTATGCAGCATTTT
>JARVLU010000624.1:18601545-18617434 GCA_031762415.1 Simpsonichthys santanae | reverse complement strand
ACGGCGCGATGACGTCACTGGGGGCGGCGCCGTAAGTACGGAGCGCCGTAGGTCGATGGCGCCATAGGTCGGGGACAGCCTGTACATTTTCCTTAATCTAACATATTCAACAAGAATCCGTGCAACTGGGAAGGATTCCTTTTAGCACCTGCGTAAATGAACTACACTACGGATCGAGTCTTGTAAAAGATCGGGGAATGATAGGGCCATAAGAGACTAAATAGCAATCTGACGTGACGAAATCAGGACAAACAAATATGCACCTCATTTCCAGAAATGTTACAAATGTCATAATTTATTTATTTATTTGTTGTTTTTGCTATGTGTTGTCATCATTGTATACAGTATTTCTATACAATGACGAAATTTGTGCTCTGCATTTAATTAACCCATCACACCTGAGCTACACCCAGGTGGAGCAGTGGGCAGCTATGTAAGCACACGGGGAGCAGATGGGGATTGGGTATCGAACACCATGACATGTGGGCATGGTGGGGAGTTGAACCAACCACTTTCTGGTCCAAGGTCGACTGCACTACCTCTACACCACAGAGCCCCACCCCACTTTTTATAACTTGGCACACGAACTTGTTGTAAGTACCAATACAGTGTGAATCCATGCATACCAGTATTCGCTCGCAGTTCTGTCTCCACATAGATACCAACAGTCATAGCCACATAAACAAACTTTACAGCTGGAGTGATAAAAAGCTAATTTCCTGCTGAATGTGCACATAAAATTGTGAGAATACTAATGATAATGTTCCACTGACTACATTTGAGTTTTACCATTAATTTTAGTGAAACAGAGTACAGTACAAATACATTTGGTAACCGTGAGTACAGTAAGTTCTACTAAACGCTAAAAGATGGATATTCTTACTGCAGCAGGTCTATGATCTGATATTTCCACAGCAGAAGCTAAAAAATAAGAGATGAAAGATGGGGAGGGCTGGTAAACCTCTCGTAAGTGGCACATCAGCATCCAAAGACCACAGACCACACACAGCCGGGTGCCTTTTACATTTATTTGCACATGATTTTTGGACATACTCAAAAAGACTTGCAGAGTATTTCAAAGTATGTTGCAGAACTCTTCTAGAACCAGTAACAAAAGGAAGAGTGCTGTTGCATCTGATGCAGGTTTAAAAATGTCAAATTAGCTGTTTTTTATTTAAAACGTATCTTGTGCTGACAGACAATTACAGGAAGCTCTCTTTTCATGTTTTGGGGATGGCGGCTATATAGTGAATATGTAGTGAGTGTATTCCTGGCATTCAAGGTTTCAGTTGGAATTGACAAAGCTTCTTGGATGAAAAGCAAATTGTTTTCAACAAACAAGAAAATGCATCCAGTTGCTTTGTTTTAAGGTTTAAAATTCATCAGAAGCCCTTAAAAAATGAAAATTACCTGAACAAATACAGTACTACAATTTAAGCATTGCCACTCAGGTTTATCGTGATATTGTATTCCACAGCGTAATTTGAGTATTGAAAAAAGAGTGAATCAGAAATGGATCTCACCCAACTCAAGCTGTTATCCTTGCACAACCTTCCATAACTGGGATTTCTCCACAGCAGTGCACTGACAAAACAAATGCACACAAAGCCTAGAGTGGCTTTACTCTTTAAAAAATAGCAATAATAGGACTTATTACTGGCTTATGTACAAGTACCAACACCTTTGGCCCCAACAGATCTTAATGGTCTTCACAGTAACTTTACAATTTCATTCAGTGCTGCAGTTCAGACAAAAATCTAATCTTTACCCCTGCGTGGCACTCAGACTGCAATCACAGCCATTACAATTTCCATAGGTTGTCCAAACCAGACTCAATGCTCTCCAACTGACTGATGGAGCATTATTCTTTTCTGCTCAAACAAATTTGGCAGAGGATGAACTAAAAAGAGTGTGATTTAAGGTGGGAGAGCCATTTTTGGAGGGGGTAGAAACTTTCAGCATGCGCAGCGTGTGAATTTGAGCGTGTGTGGGAACGGTACAACCGACACCTCTGGCCTCAGCGTGGCTTCATTACAATCACAAAAGCGAGAAAGCAGTTTTGCAGTCTAGCTCCGGTTGTTGAGAGAGTGGACTACGGTGGGGTGGGGACTCTGGGGCACAATGGAAGAGGCTTACTGGTGGTAAACTTGCATGTGGATTCATGCACAAACAAGCAGAACACAGTTTACAACCTAAGTGGTTGGCCATTCAGAGACAAAACGCCCAAGAGCCTTAAAACAGCTTTGATGTTAAAGAAAGATCAAAGTTATTTTTTTTTTCTTATTCAGAGTACGTCAACCTTTAAAACCTCAAGGCCCAAGATCTGGAAACTAACAGGCATGGTTTTGGAGGCTCTTTTAGCTTATTTAGAGTTTTCTGTTTTAAAACTATAATCATCAGAACACCAAAGAATGTCTTCCAATTTCTAGTTCCAAAAAGGTTTTTACAAAAAGATGTTTCTCACAGCTTCTTACACCTTTTATATCTCTTTTGACTTCATTTTAAATGTTTACACCAACAGAAAATTTTCTTTGCAAAATGATAAATACAGTAGTTGAGGCAGAGGATTGTCACTTCATTATGCAAACAAGAACAAATGATGATCACACGAGAAAATAAAAACAGGTAAAAACCATGTAGGATGTAGAAAACCAAACAGAAATATTGTTACATGTATTTTTCTATTAAAACGGGATAATCAACAATAATGGTTCCTCAATTTTATAATTACGTCTAAAACATCTGTCTAAATACAAACCACATGGCTAACCACACAAACAACATAAACATATAGCGTCGATATCTCTTCTTCACCTCGGCATTGAGGGAGGAGACATGCACTTAAAATTCCATATCAGTGCAGTCATGTGTTATTGTAGCCTTGGGTAAAAGCAGGGCCATTAATGGTCTGGTTATTTTATCTGCATGGAGCCATTCCTGAGCGATAAATCACCAGTGGCCCATATGTGCAGGCCCAGAGTCACTTTCTGTGCAGAGGAAATACAGGTTCTAACATTCTGGTCTCAACACCGGAGAGTAATGGCATGACTTGACTTTCTTTAGACCAGAAACCCAAAGAAAAACCAACATACATCTACACCAACTATCAAACTGAGTTTATTTAACTTTCATTTGCATTCAGTGCTTTTACTTTATCTTAAGGAACCGCAATGCTACTTTCATCTCCCTGTTTTTAAAGAAAAACAGAACCCCAGGAGTACCTGAGCAGCAGTACGTGAAAAGTGTGTCACGAGTCAGATAACTACCAACCCTCAGGGCTACTCCTATAATTAGCCCTTTCTAGTACTCTTCCAGCATAGACTGAGACTTAATGCTGTGCAGAAGATGCTTCATTTTGGGTGACCTGGACATTCAACTTGTATGACTTCAATGTATGTTTGTACACCCCCCACCCCACTTTCACTCCCTGCTCAAAAAGTCAAAGCTACACTTGTAAAGTGATGGATTGCTTCTGCTAATGCAAAGGTAAATATCAAGGATTTAGACAACATGTGCTGAGAGACTTTGGTAAGAATTCTTGACAAGTAAATACCTGCTATAAGGGAAAAAAAATAAAGAATGGTCTATTTTTTTTATACATTCAATGGTCACATCATTAGGTACACCAGTTTAATTGTTTGTTAACACAAACAGCTAATCAGCCAATCACATTGCAGCAACTTAATGCATTCAGGCAGTTGCAAGAAAAGTCAAATAATTACTAGAAGAAATGAAAGATTGTCTTTGATAAAAAATGTGCTACTGTATTCTAATAGGCAGTAACTGACTAGCGTGTTAGACCAAACAGCATTCAGATGTGGGAATGGGAAAGAACAGAAAAAAAAAGTTTATTTCAAAATTAGAAAGGTGGTGCATCTCTTTCTGACTATAAATATGACAGAATAGTACACAAAAGTTGTACAATATCACGTTACTTAAGAGTACAAAATGTCATAAAAACTGGAACATCCGTCTCTTTATGCTGCTTTTAAAGACATCTGCCTGGAGCTCATGCAGATATCCGAGACCCTATTGTGTGAGTCCTATTGGTTTGAGAAAACATCTAGGCTAAAATGAACAAAATTTGACCTGAAAATGAAAGTTTTGTAAATGGCCGTGTCTGGTTTTAGACATGCATATAGCCATGATTAGCTAAAAAAGGGATTCATACGAGGATCAAACTAGGGCCTTTACTATAACAACATCAGTGTTTCCCTTATCATTATTCAAGAAGGCCACCCTGTCAACACAACTGTGCACCCCGTCTATCAAATCCCCCCACCACCCCATGCAACTCCGCCACTCCTGGATGGGGAGCGGAGATTGTAGCAGCTCTGCTCAGACTCAAAAAGAACTGCGGGCAACACAATTGTAGCGCTTCGCTAACACTGCCAAGAACTGCTGGCACTGGCTAAATTACCACGTAGTGCTATTCTAACCAACCCCACTCCCACCCCCCGCATCGACAAACGATAGAGAGACGAGCGCTCTCCCATGACAAGTAACCTGGTGAGAAGCACTAAATAATGATATACTCCCTAACAGTAAACAGCAGGTTGAGTTGGGTGAAATGGTAATACTGTATACATTTTGAAAGTATATTACAATTTTGATGACCTATTTCATGACATTATCTGGCAAATCTCAGCTTGCTTGAAATGTGTACTTACAATTTTTCCAAAGCAGACAATCCAAAGAAGGATCCATTTCTGAGTTCTTGAATCTTGTTGTTGTTGAGAATTCTGTGGGGAAAGAAACGTGAAAATGAATGGCAATCCAAAATGGAAAATGAACATTAAAAACGACAACAGCTGGGCGTGAGAGAAGCTTGCAATGTAATGTGATGCATGCCCTAAGCAGCTGAGGTGGTTTTGTCCAATTATCCCGCAACAAGTCATATTTAGGATGTGGAAGAAAACCAGTCATAACAGCCACAGAATCTAAAACATCGGCAAGGAATGTGTATTAATTAAACGTGAAGATGGAATCAAAAGGATCAAGTATCTTTTTCATTTAGGGGAAGGATGCCACACAGCTCCACGCTGACACATAATGATACGTCTTGCTTCTTTGTATTCTTGCCTTCCTCTCCTTGTAATAAGGGATCTAAAGAAAACCTCAAACTAAAAACTTTCAATATTTTCTCTTTCATGTATTTCAGGCAGTGTCTGAGCTCGAAACAGGTACCCAAACTGATCTGCAGGACAAATCAGGTGGCAAACATACAGAAGTGTTTTACCAAACCAAATAAGATTTGTGCCAAAGTTCATCCAGGTATAAATCCAACAATGTTCAGTCAGGTCATCTGAACGGTTTATTTTTTTGCTGAGACGTTTCGTCCTTCATCCAAAGGACTTCTTCAATCTGAGGAGCCACCAAACAAAACTGATTCCCACAAACATCATACTCCATAGTGTGAAAAAACAAAAACAAAAAAAAAAAATACAGTTTGCTGGTGCTAAGATGGCTTCTGAGACCCGCCCTCTCCCCCGTCAACTCCTCTGAGACAGTCATGTCGGTTCAAAACACCAAAGTTCATGCTCAATAATCCAGTAATGACCTGACTGAACATTGCTGGATTTTATACCTGGATTATACTAACTTCAAAAATTAGAACATCCGTCGGAGTTTTAATAGGATTTTGGTTTATTTAGCCTTATGTCCCAAAGAAGACTAAGAGGACTCATCTGAGCAAAGCTAAGCTAAGCTAGGGTTTATTTAGACAATTTGAAGAAAAGTTTGCTTTTAAAAAATATATTTTAAGCATTTTCCTTTACATAGTTCAAAAGAAAACAGCTCTCAGTTAGTTTTAATGCGTCTTGAAAAGGTGTTTTTGTTTTGTCTTCTTATAAAAACCGAAATTTAAACCTTAATATAAAGATTTTAGATCAAGTTTACAGAGTAAAGTCTGCAAAATGGCTCCTAACTGATGACAAAAGTTCAGTTAATCTATGCTTTTACTGACACGGTACCAACAGCTAAAACATTGTTTTATTACAAGAAACAAAACCTTATTAATTTCCCCAAATTTAGTCATTATATAAAACTGATGGGACTGGTTTGGACAACGGTTTTCAGCAATTTTTATTTTTTTAGATATTTTTTGCATCATTTGGCAGCATTTAAATCAGTCACTTCACTGTTACTGTTTTTATTTGCTAAAATCTGTAAATAAAAAGTTTATAATAAAAGTTATACAAAAATATAAAACCTAAACTTATTTGGATTGATTGAAAATAATGAAGAAGTGGGATTTGTTATGGCTTCATGGAAGAACTGAGGGTCTCATTGTGCCTCAACTAAACTCTCTGGCTAAGAATAATGACGTAGATGTGTGGCCTAATTTTAAACCTAACCAAGTTGATTTGATACTTAATCCTAAACCTAACCAATTAGATATATCCCCTAATCCTAAACTTAATCAAGATGTGTTGCCCAATCCTAAACTCAACTAAGTATATCTATGGCCTATCCTAACTGAGCACATTCATTGTCTAAATCTAAACTTAACAATATGTTTCCTTAATCCTAATCCTAACCAATAGAAAGCAACAGGAAATAAATCATGGCCACATCATAATTTTACAACCAAACTTAAGACATATTGTTTTATGCATGCACTCAGAGTTGTAGACTGTCTTAATAAAGTTCAGTTAGAGAAAACAGGCCCAACGTCTTATGGTTTCCCACCACAGAATCAGCTGTGCAGCAGTTTAAACGACTCCTGATTGGGTTGTTTGAACTGGAAGTGTGGCTACAAAAAGCTGAAGTCCCTGCTGATGCTAGCTGTTCATCACGTACGCATCACACTGTTGTCACATCATAAACATACAAAACACGGGAAACATGCTAGTGGATCAAAAACGAAATCCAGCTTCTGGTCAGGCTGAAATCAAAGTTCAATTTACATCACAAGTCTGCAGACTGATTTAAACACATGCACGACTTTGTAAAGATGGAAGTTAAAGAAAAAAAAAAGTCTGTTCTTTATGAATGTTGCGCTGATAATGAAGTAAAACCGCAAATGAGCTAACTGGAAATGTTTTTTGTGGACAATACCAGTTTTTGGAGAGATGTTTTCATTTCAATGACTGGTGGTTTTGTTACAATTTTAAAATCTATTGCACAACTTTAAACCAGTTGTTTTCAAGGAAACTGAATACAGTTTTTTTTTTTTTTTTTTTTGTGTATAACAATAACTCCATCCCAGTTAACAGGTGAGACTAAACACCGTTTACCTGCTCTGGTGCTATAAACGAGCTGCGGCTGCACACGGGAGCCTTTGCCTTATGGCCGTAGTAAAGTCATGCACTTCTTTAGGAAACGGACACACTGACTCATCGTCACAGAAAGCACCATTTTAAATTTGATAATGTCTGCAGACCTTTAACTTTAGCCTCTTTTTTTATTTACAGACCAGAGAAAATCCACTTTACTGTGCCTGTGGTTGTGGTTGAGGTTGTGCAGTGTTTACAAACGTGTGTGTGTGCGCGTGCGTCGGACGCTCAGATGGGTAGTTGTCGCCTTTTTTACATCAGATGTGGACATTTCTGACTTAGGAAACAACTTCTTATCTGTCTGGCTTATTCTTTATATTAGTAAATGTTTCTTAAATATTTTTGTATCAGCGATGAGGAACAGCTCACGTTGTTATTTAATCAAATATGAACGCACTCTGTGAGCAACACGACTCGGAGCTGAACAGAAGCACCGGTTTTACAGAACAACAGGGAAACACACCAGGTGAAAGATGGAACGTTGATCCAAAATGTGTTTTATTCAAAATCCGTTTGATTTAAGCTAATAAATCACATCTGACACTGAGCGACAAAATTAGAATCTTTTTAATGTTGCTTTATTATTATTTTTTTAATTCTCAGTCTCAAAAGTTTCGAAATGATTCGTAGTTTGTTGAAAATTTCGACTCATCTGGTAACAAGCTAGTTATGTTTAGGAGACTTGGTTTGAAAACTTAATTTTTACAAATCTTCAGAGCTGTCCCCTGGAATTATAGTCCTAAATTTTAAAAGGGGAGTCCCCAAGCTTCACAATGTTGCCAAACATTGTACGACAGGATTTCCCAGAGCCACAGCAGCCGACAGAGAAACATGGTAAATTTCAAAAGAAATTATGAGGATTTAAAGCTTCACTTTAATTATAACCTAAGATGAGATTTAGTTGCATGAACCGGTCACCATGGTAATCGCACTGTTGTCTCTCACTCACTGACAGTAAACCTAATGAAACAGGCAGACAGAAACTCTTTTTATAAGTACTGCCGTACAAATACTAAGCCCTCCAAGCACCACCAATATGACAATCTACTGGTCTACCTGAGCATCTAACCCTGACCTATAAACCAAACCAGGTTCTTTATCCCAAGCTTAACCCTTCACCGAACACAAGGCCCGATCAACCCCAGCTAGGCCGACCTTGGGTGAAGATGTTGGTGTTAAACACCCAAAGAACCTGAGGTCCACTATGAAGAATGTTCCCAAATCCTAACAACAAACCACAACACATTTGGATTGCTAATAGTGATTTTAACGAACATTATATTTAAAGTCCTGGCTGAATAAAGTAGATGGGATCTTGATAAAGTGTTGGCGTCTTTGACTACCTAGAGCAAAGTGATCTGGTTGTTGGACTGATTCGTTCTCCATGTTTTAGTTTTACATCATCAATTCCTTTTATGGTGGTTGATCATCTTGATTTTTATGCAGCTAATACCAAAGTTTTCACAATATGGATCCTTAGTACAACCAGTGGTGTTTGTACCACAGTTTAGGAACTATGAACTATGGATGAAGGAGATCCATCCATCACCTTCTGCTTGGTCAGAAGTCGGGTCATGGGGGCAGCAGCTTGAGCAGGCATCTCTTTCCATAGCCATCTCTTCCAGCTCTTCTGGGAGGACTCCAAGGCGTTCTCTCTCGGTTGGCCTGGGTCTTCCCCAGGGTCTCCTCCCAGTCGGACATACCCGAATCACCTCCCTAGGGAGGCGCCCAGAGAAAATCCTTACCAGATGCCCGAACCATCTTAACTGGCTCCTCTCGATATGGAGGAACAGCGGTTCTACTCTGAGTTCCTCCTGGATGACTGAACTTCTCCCCCTATCTCATAAGGGGGAGTCCAGCTACCCTGCAGAGGAAACTCATTTCAACGGCATGTATCCGAAATCTAAAATTTTCAGTCACCACCCAGAGTTTGTGATCAAAGGTGAGGGTAGGAACGTAGACCGACCAGTAAACAGAGAGCTTTGCCGTACAGCTCAGCTCACTCTTCACCGCAACGGACCGGTACACAGTCTGCAATACTGCAGACGCTGCACCAATCCATCTGTCAATCTCACGTTGCATTCTTACCTCACTCATGAACAAAAACCTCGAGATATTTGAACTTCTCCACTTGAGGCAGAACCTCACCCTCGACCTGAAGAAGGCAACCCAGATTGGCCTCAGATTTGGAGGTGCTGGTTCTCATCCCAGCCGCTTCACACTCGGCTGCGACCCGCTCCAGTGAGTGCTGAAGATCACGGCACGATGGCGCCGACAAGACCACATCATCTGCAAAGAGCAGAGATGGGATCCCTCCGCCCCCCCTGGCTGCACCGAGAAATTTTATCTGTAAAAGTTACAAACAGAATCTGTGACAACGGGCAGCCCTGGCGGAGTCCAACTCTCACCCTGAAGGGGTCCAGACAAAGAGCTGGCAAGTTAAAAATGATCCTTCACTTCTAGTTAAACAAATAATAAAGTTAAGATGAACTGGAAGCCTATTTTTGTGCATTCACTTTTGGGGAAAAGCTCAACATCAGTGAGAGACACTCTGGGTGAAAGAAAACAAGAGCTCCTGTGTTTTAAATGTGTAAATTATATTAATGTAAATGTCGATTTATTTATAGCACATACAAACAACAAAAGCTGACCACAGTGCTTTGCCGTTGAGACAGATAAAAAGTAAAAAATGCATCTAGTGCCACTCAAAAACCTAAGAAAGTTAACAGTAAATACAACAACAATAAAAATCAGCTCAAAATTTGTTCTCAGACTCTGCGTGGATCAAACGCCAAGGAAAACAGATGAGTCTTGAGCAAAGATTTAAAAGTCTCAAGTTGTCTTTAAATGATCAGGTAAACTGGAGCAGCAAACGCAAAATCCCAATATTAGAAGTGTGAGTTAAAACAGCTTGTTTGTGACATATTTAGAAGGTTTAGACAGCTAAAAAAACAAAACAAGTTTGTCATCATTCCAAGTGGTAAAATCTCCCCCAAAAATCAACAAACTTAAGCTGCAATTGTGGAAAAAACAGGTAAAGGTGTCAAAATGCTGTTTCAGGCATGGAAAGTCCATCTTTCTGTGACTCGTTTAAACATTAAACAATGTTTAATTAGCCTGAGCTGCTGTTTGTACTTTGTATTATCATTTTTTTTTTTTTTTTTACTAAAAGTATCTGGTGCAATAACTATTGTGATCTTCAGCTTCATACGTTTCTAATAGTTTGACAGTTAAGATCAAATCAGGAGAAGAATAAGTATTCAAATCAACTTGTAAACAGAGTAGCTTATCTCATATATTAGATTTATTTCCTGTAAAAATCTAAAAAAACAACATTAAAAAAAGTTCACCCCTGTTCCGATTGGGCTCGAAGTTTGAAAAAACCTTTTTATCAACTAGGACAAATCAAACAGTGTAACTTGTTCCCCATTTTCAATTAAAGAACTGAATTTGACGAAAACATTTAACCTCTTCTTTCACTTGGCGTGTTTTCAGAATTTTTAAAACCGTTCTGTAAAAAAAATACTGATCTTTTTTTTATCTGTTCATCTTAATTTGTGATTTTTATTTATTTTACTTTATGAACTACCCATGTCCGAGGCGACATCGGTGCCTTACTGTTTTTGACTCAACATTCTTGTGTCGCAGTGTCTTAACAAACCTGTAAATGTTTTTTTTCCCCTCTGTACATAAAGTTTAAATTGTAAAAAGTATTTTAAATTTATTTACAATAGAATGAGTTTATATGTGATGATAGTATTGTTTAAAAAATAACAAAATGGAAAAAATACCTTGTGTTTGAGAAGTTTTTTGCATCTTGTCTGCTTTCATAAAACTATTTTTTAATTACAGTACAGTATTTTTAATTAAATCAACCAACAGGGGGAGCAACTATCTCACTTCTTTTGCTTTGTTTAAACTCCAGCAAACTTATACAGTATACTTCTTGTAGTTTCAGAAAGTAAACGAGTTATTTGCTATTCAACTAAACACCAAAGAATGTTAAATATTTCAGAGGAAGAGCGATCAATTCTGTTAAATCAGTTCTAACAGTTATCTTTTGTAAGACGTTTACATTTTGCTTCTTGTCACTGCCTCCTGAGGTTTTATCACTCTATGACACAAAAAGGTGAACTAAGTGAGGAAAGAACAGATCTAAAATCAAAGTTCTGAACATTCCTTCTCTGAACCAAGTGCTTTTTGGAGGATAGATGCTGGAAAATAAGATTTAGTGGCTGCAGTCGAATCAAAGGAAATGAATAACAGATGAGTGGAGACCTGCTCCCTCCCCGCTTTTCTTTGTGGGTCACGTCTCTCCAAAATAAAACCTCTCCAAGAAAAAAGTCACAACGCTTCCAGGTTCGGTCGTAAAAGGTAGAACCCAAGAAAGCAAAAAAAAAAAAAAAAAGTCATTCAAAAGAAAACTTTATGTGCGGAAACTAACATTAAACTATTATTCAATTAACAAATTGGTTGAGAAGCGGAGTGATATGAATTATGATCTGCACAAAGTTGATTTCGTATTAGAATAACTGAGTTAAACTTCTGATTCAACTTGGTTTGGTTAAAATTACAAAACTATGTAAATATAAAGAAAAACTTAGTCAGCTGCTTATTCAACATTTTTCCTCCCCTCCATGTACCAAGAACCAGATTTGGTAAACCATGGTCAGAGCACCAAGGCCCATGACGTCATGCACCTGACTCGTATGACCCCTCCTGCAGGTGGTGGGCCCACAGGAAGGCAAACATATGTTGCTTGTTTGGGCTGAGCCCAACTGGGCCCCATGAGACCCAGTCACCATGTGCTTGCCGATGAGCCCCGGGCCTGGCTCCAAGATGGAGCCCCGGTAACCCACGTCTGAGCAAGGAACACTGATCTCCAGCTGAATCAAAACGTAGAAAATTTTAATATTTTGACTTTAATTCAGTTCTTTGTTAAGTTCAGGAGCTTATAGGTTTCAGTGAAGGAAAAAATAAGCTTTAATGTTTGTTGTTGTCATTTTCCTTATTTTATTTGTATTTATATTTTTATATTTTGTTGTTTTATGTGGCGGCACAGTGGCACAGCTGGAAGAGCTGCCGCCTCTCAGCAAGAAGGTTAACGGATTGAATCTCGGCCGGGGCGGCTGTTCTGGGGGATTTGCATGTTCGCTACGTGCATGCGTGGGTTTTTGCTGGGTACTCCGATTTCCTCCCCCGGATCAAAATTGTCCCTATGTGTGAGTGAGAATTGTCTCATTTGTCTCTATGTGGCCTTGTGATGGACTGGAGACCTGTCCAGGGTGTCCCCGCCTTTCGCACAGTGAAAAAGAAGAAGCGGCTAAAGATAATGGATGGATGTTGTTTCATGGTGTAACTGTTATATATCGGGGATAAAAATATTTAAAATTCACTGTTTAATTAAAAGAAACAACTACTTTTAGCTTTTTCAAAGCATTTTCCACTGAATTGTATGGAAGATGAATAGAGCCACAGTAGGAAGAAAAAAAATAAATCCTGAGTTCTAACTTTTTTCTTAGAAGTCTGAAATTTTTCAAAAATCAGGATTGTTTTTGTTTTTGTTGTTGTTGTTTGGGGCGCTAATCTTCTTCCACACAATGGCACCTGTGCGCAGAAGAAAAAAATCCGAGCTGTCCCTGAACTCCTCAGCGGCAATTGACCGGAAGTGAAGAGGAAAGGGGAGGGAGCCAAAAACGGTGACTGCTCTCCTTGTTCGCTCCAGCTTCGGTTCATTTTACCTCTCGGCCGTGCGCGGTGAGCTTCTCTGCTGTGGAAAGTACTGGGGGCGAACGGACCACCCCGTCCTGAACTGGAACTACATGAAACGGAACATACAGCTGTTACTGGTAGGATTTTAAAGACTGGGGAAGAAACTTGAGCATGCATCAAGAGATACTGGGAAAGAAAATAAATAAACGGTAGATGCGCGTGAAGATGACCAGCGCGGGAACAGACTCCGCAGCAGTTCAGCTGCTAATTATCACCCGAGTTGTGATGAAAAACAGCTTATAATTAGAACCAGTGTTTTTTTTAGCAGTTAAATATATATATATATGTTTTTAATTGTGTTAACTTTGAACGCTCCTTGGATTTGAGCCGAAACCCCAAACTGTGGAGCCAGAGGACTAAAGAGTTCAAACCAGGTAAGATTTTATTAAACTGTCTGAATATTTGAGTTTATTGTATTTTATTTTTTTTACTGTTCAAAAGTAGCAAAAAGCTCCTTAAAATAATTCCAAGCCATGTCAGAGTTGTGGTCTAAACACTTTTTTTTATTGGTAAGAAAAACTCAAATGTTAAAAATGTTTATATTCCACCATAAAATAGTTAGCAGGTGTATTTGCCAAATGTTGACTAAAATAATTGGTAGACGTGTTAAAACTATTGCCAGAGGCTCATTGACGTCACAATGGTAACCCACACATCTCCCTTTCACTCCCTGACTGCCAAGTTACCAAAGTCCTACAACAGTGACACCACAATAGGCAAAAGAAGACAAAAATATCCAAATTTTGATGTATAATTTGTTTATATACAAAACAAACATTTGGGAAAGATTTGACTGTTTGTTCCATTGAAAGATCTAAAAAAAAAAATCAAAGCTTAAGTTATGCTTGTGCAAAAAAATGGTAAAAGCTATTGAAACGCCAGTTTAGACGTGTGATGCCCAACATTATGTGACCCATTTAAACTTTGGCCAGTGTTTCGGTTGTGAAGTCTGTCCGACGTGTGGAGCTCCAAAGCGGCCTGGGTTTTTCTCATCTCCCTAAATTCCCATTGATCTGCAAAGACTTCATGTTTGATTCATTGCAGTTTTTGTTTCTGTTGCACACTGGTCTGAAATTCATAGCGATTTTGATGGATATCGAGTTTATTTTATGAAGTGGTACTATTGTAATCGGCACTTTTAATAGTAATACCACATTGCCTGTACCTTTTTATAAACGTTTTGTCTTTTTGAAATGGAAGCCTGGAGTGCAGCTGATTGGACACAAGGTTGCTTCACCTCAGCTCGCTGCCAGCAACATCCGGACCCACTTGCCAGAAATTCCACCTTTTTCATTTTGTTTTCCTCTGAGGGGAAAGAGTGTTTGATGTGGAAGATGGTGAGGCACGCAGCGGGGAGGACCGTGCAGCGCCGACTAAACTCAAACCAGAAGAAGGCGGTAGCAGTTCTGGCTTTTCATGCCAGATGCCTCGTCTTTGTCACGATTCTCGCTGTGATCCGGCTCTGCCGCGGTGCTATCAATCGTATCTCGCTCTCAGCAGACTCCTGTGCTCATTAAGGATGTGAACCTGTTGGCATCCTGCCCCCCACTCCCCCCCAGCCATTCATCTTCCTCGGCAGGGAGCGGAGACTCACATCTGGAGCTGCTTTTCTAAACACCAGCAGGCTCTTAGCGGTTCACAAAATCATTTTTTTAAAAGCATAACAAAAAACTAATCGTTTGACTCATAAGCATGTAATAGTTTGTGAGCTAACTTTAAAAAAGCAGGCGAGAGCAGGTGTAATGTTGAAAACAAAGTGTTGTGAGTGAATGCATCTTCGTGCTGCAGGCTGAAACAGCTGTAGTGAACTTGAGGGTTTAAAATAGAAACGGGCGTAACCCAACTTATTATTTATAGAAGGGACTAGAAAAGTGCTGCTTTTATGACTGGAGATGATCCTGTGAGGTGATGACTGCACCGTTTCTTCTTGTTTTTTCCTGGTGTGTTTTGAAATTGTTCTCATATGGGTCAAAACATAAAGAAATGATGCAGCTGCTGTGGAAAGTTGATTTATGATGCACATGTAACGTTCATGACACATTCCTGGTGCGTGTGGGGGGAACTTGAACATAATTTTCTTTCCAGGTTCATGTTTGTGGAACAAATGACAAGTAGAAAGTGTTAGTCTTCTATAAGAACACAGTATGCAACCTGTTCAAAAAAATCAACAACTGTATAGACAAGGTCACTCCAGCCTTCAACAACACAATATCAGCAGCAGCCACGTTACGTTGTAAACTATGTAGTTTTGTGTTAAATGAGCCAGGAACACAAATAAATACAGTACAGTACACAGTTCAAACAAGACTACTAAGAAAAAGAAACAATTGCATGTAAAACACCACAAGTACACCACATTATTGTACAAGTTCAGGCATGAGATTGTGTTTTGCTATTGTTTGGGTGCTTCTACGTTATTATTTCACCATTTATGGGGTATAAGTAATGTTTCAAATTGATGTTTCACAATTTTTCATCATGATAATAAATCTATGGGTTTGATGATTACACTGGTGAGCTTCGTAAAGTAGCTGCACACAAATGCAGACAACTCGTCAAAAATGCTTCATTTCTTGCAGTTGTTTCTAACGTACATCTCTGTGCCTTTAGCAAGTGATGGAGTAAGATGGAGGCGCTTGACCACGTCCCACGAGGAACCCTGTGGGGGGTACTCTGGGAGTATGTGGTACCAGGCCCTTTGAAACGGGCTGTTAGTTCCCTGTATGACCAGTGTCAGAGCTTGGTCAGCATTGCCAAGACTCTGCCAAGGTTGCCCTTTGTCACCGATTCTGTTCATAACTTTTATGGACATAATTTCTAGGTGCAGCCAAGGTGTTGAG
>JARVLU010000624.1:18575728-18594483 GCA_031762415.1 Simpsonichthys santanae | reverse complement strand
GGGGGAGGTCCCTGCAGAGGGCGGGGGGGGGTGGAGTGATGGCATGCTTGTTTCTTTGTGCTCCTGCAAATGTAGCAGCAGCCGTGGAGACGGGAGGCGATGAAGAGAACAGCTGGGGGTGAAGAAGCAGCACGGAGAAGAGGCCAAAGCAGCTAATTAACTGTTACAGCCGCTCAATAACAGGGACATAATTAGTCCTTATTAGTGGGGGAGGGGTAATAAACCATTTCAGTGTCAACATTGTAACTACAGAATGGCAATTAGTGGAAATGTGTATATTTTTATTTTTAGTTTGCAGATGCACTGCTCCTCTACAGCACATTAACTTCATGAGACAACCCGATCAAGATGAACACTCCAACCAACCACCATTAGAAAACACTAAAATGCTCATAATGTAGTCAGTGTTACAGATATTGAGCTAATATTTGCTGTGGTAGTAGCTGAGAGTCATTGACAACACCTTGTTTTCACATAGTGTAATTTTCAAGGTTTGACGGAAACATTTACAACATTATTTCTCAACAAACTATCATCTTGGTCTAAAACAGGGGGCCTGACAGGGGGCGGGCGATATGCATTCCTTCAAGAAAAGCTAGGCAACCAAAGGGTTCTGATAAGTTCTGCGCTGGCAGGTGGAAGAAAGATGTCCATCTGCTGGTTTTGGTTTTGCTTCAAGTCCCATATAGGATCATCAGAGACCACCAGTCTGCGGAGTCATGTTCTGTTTTCACACTGACGAGGCTCAGATGGCGGATTGGACCTCCTTTCTTACAAACCAACATGTCAGACAGTTTCTTCTTGTCTGCATCACTTCTAGTTCAAACTGAAAGTGGAAAATGTTTTAAAATTTTTATGCACAATGGACAAAATTGCGTTTTTCATTAAAGTTGAATGCGCTTGTAAACCTTTTTGTCCACTTGTTTGCCCCAAGTCCGAGGCCCATCATTCTCATTGTTTCCTGGATTACCACGTTGTTGACTGAAGCTCCCCGGCGAGATTCGACGCCTTGAATCCATTTCACCAAACAAATTGGTGTCAAACATCTCGCCGCCTCTCCTAGCAGCTAATCAATGGGGAGTGTGCGGTGCGAGCGGGTGTCACTTCTCCATCTGCGAGCCGCGCTTTGCAGAACCAAGCTGCCAACCATCTGACAATTATCAGCCACTCGCTGTTTTCATCGCTCACATTTTTCACACAGAAACGTGTGCTTGCCAGAATCAGACAGCCTGTTAACGTCGACCGCGTCAGTCGGAAAGCATATGCAGAATATTTGGGAGGTTTGTGGAAATAAATCAGGATTGATGAGCATTAATGGTTTTATTCTGCCGACTGGTTCTGATTGCTCCACTTTTTGTTTCAGAGCTGAACCAGACGCAGAGATGACCCTGGTTTTATCAATGAATCCTCTCCTGGACTCAGAGGGAGACCCTCCCCCCGTCTGGGACTCAGAACGCTGCAGGAAGACGTGCCTGTCCGACCCGGACCCGGCATGCAGCTCAGAACAGCAGTTTACACAAGGTGCCCAGACTTTATTTAAGCTCTCCTAAATGCAGGAATAATGAGTTACAGCTGAAGTTTTTAAGACCATTTTTGACCCATTTTGCTGAGCCTGAAGGTGAGTTCAGCTGAGCGAGCAGCACTTTTCACATCAAGGCTGCAGGAGGAGACATTTTGGCCCAAGAGTTGGCTAAAAACACAACTGTAGGCAACAGAACTGAACTGTTTGTTAAAACAGAGCTAAATTTAGCAGTGCTGTAGCTGAAAGCTAAGATTAACACAAGTAGCTGAAAGCTAGCAAGGGTAAAAGAGTAGCTAAAAGCTAATGAGGGCAAAAGAGTAGCTGAAAGCTAATGAGGGCAAAACAGTAGCTGAAAGCCATCAAGGGCAAAACAGTAACTGAAAGCTAACGAGGGCAAAACATTAACTGAAAGCTAATGAGAGCAAAATTGTAGCTGATACTAATTAAAACAAAACTACCTGAAATCTAACGAGCAACACTGTAGCTAAAGGCTTAAAAATGATCAAATCCCGGCTTAAAGCAGAACTGTGGCTGGAAGCTAAATTAGAAATAAATTACAAAATTGCTATTTTGGGGTGCAACTGGGACCGTGAGTACATAATTTCATTCCACCTCATGTATGTGAATGACGATAACCTTAACTTGAGCTTGAAATAGTCACAGCTAACAGCTACATGTAGCTAAACTGTAGCTGCAAGCTTAAAATTGAAAGAAAAAAAACAAAACAAAACTGTAGCTAGAACCCAAGTACTGTCAAACCAAAACTAATCCATAGCTGAAAGTTAAAATTAACAACTTGTAGCTGAAAGCAACACAAGATGGCAAAGATCCAAGTTTCTTCAAGTAGATTTGACTGAACATTTAGAAGGAATTTAAAATTTTCACAGTATATTTTTGTAAAACTGTTAATTTGTAAAAAGTACAAAAGTTACACATACTGTATTAGAATTCTTAGTGCAGTATTCCCAACCAAACTGAATGTTTGAGTCATCAATTATCAAAATACACCAAGTATATTTAGTAGTAGTTTGTTTAGCATTAATAGGATGAATGCTGACTCAGCATTATTTCTGTACAGCACATTAGTTCTGTCTTGTTTTCAACATCAGTCAGCTGTTTTCTTCGTCCAGTTTCAGAATCAGATGATCAACGATCATTAATGGAGCACTTTGTACATCTTCTGACCATTATTTTATTGTTGTCATCCTTAATTATATTTTATCAGTAGTAGAATTCAGACACCACAAATGTTATTAGGATAAAATATTTAAAAATGAACAACTCAACAGATTTATGGTTCTGTGTTTGTTCTCCCTGCAGAACCTCCCTTTAGACGAGTTCCAGATCATGTTTCTGTGTCAAAGATTGCTTATTTCAAGAGGAAGTTTGTCGATGATGATGAAGAACCTCGCTTCAGCTTCAGATCTTATTGCCAAACTGTAAGTAAAGAACATTTAGAGGGACTCTGGGTCCACGTTTCTGCTGTTTGTGTAAACTGTTGCTGATCATCTATAAGTGTTTCACAGATGATCTAAAGGTTATCTAAAGCAGATTTATGCATGTTTGTTATTTATGACCTGGTTACAAACAGGTGGTTGTTTCATGCTGTCCTCAGGTCTCTCCGGTTCTGGAGGAGCGAGCTCACGTGCTGCGCCTCTCCCTGGAGAAGATGCGTTTCATCGACGACCCTGAAGCGTTCCTCCGCCGCTCCGTCCTTGTCAACAACCTTCTCCGGCGTCTGCGAGCCGAGATCCTGTTGCAGAGCTCCGACTGGTGCTTCACGCCCAACCCGGCGTTCACCGCTGGCCCCTGCATCCTGCCGCCCACCGCCGGCCCCGCCCACAGAGCAGTGCCCGCCCGGATCTGCTTAGCGGCGCCTCAGGCCGGTCCACCTCTTCGGAAGCGTTTCCGAATGGTCCGTGGCATTCAAGGGAATTTCCGTCCCGACTGCTGCTGCATCTACGCAGCGGCGGCTGCAGGACATTACCTCCACCTGCCGTTCTCCGTGTACGACTCCGCCCTCTCTACCTGCCCGGCCACGCCACACACCTCCTTCTTTCAGCTAGCCGGCCATGGTAAATTAGACCTGACTGTCGCTGTTGGAAATCATCATGAGGAGGAGGAAGATGCGGAGGAGGAGGAGCAAAATGAGAGTGTAGAAGATGACAATGAACGAAGACAAGAAGGTCCCTCCGTTGACGCTGAGGATAAAGTAAACCAGAAAACTAGGACTAAGACTTTGTTTGGCCACAAACACTTGAGGACAGAAGACGACGGCATGTCAGGAAATGTAGACGAGGAAGACGAGGATGAGGAGGAAGAGGAGCAAGTTGTGAGACTTTGTCCGTGGGATTCAGAAACAGATCTTCACAGGTTCAGTTTCTGGCACAGCAGGGCTCATAGACAGTAACGAAGAAATACTAACATCTAAAACTAGATTATTTCTCTTGGTAGTAAAATCTCTACCTGCTTTAGTTTCATCGATTCATCTTATAATCTGAGAGACGCGTCGAGCCAGATGGCGAGAAAAAAACGTCACTTCCTGTCTTTTGGACTCGTTTCTGTAACTATTACCAAGAACACGGGGACACGTGAGGGGGTCCCGAAGACCACATGTGACGTGAAACTCACATTGCACTGTCTCCAAGACCGTTTTCAAGCCCCACAGCACAAAACTTAAAGATCTTGAACCGGGCTTTATTCTGGTGCAACGGTCCAGTTTTAGGACCCTAAACAAGCCTAAAAAAAAAAAACCTGGCTGTGTACGGTATTTGTGTGCTTCTGTGTGTGTTTGCAGGAAATAATGTAGCGTTTTAATACTTGATCTTTGTTTATTTTAGGGATGCATCGATACCATGTGTGTACTTGTACTCAGAAAAATGTTCCAGTACTGCAGTACTGATAAGTTGAGCTGTTTGGTGGTAAAGGGAGCAATGGCTGCCACGTGGAGGTAGGATTTTTAAAATGTTTTTAGTTAGCTGTCTTGATCCAAACTCCTGGAGGCAGTAATGCCCTGCAGAGATGTTTTCCAACTACCATAAAAACACACAAGGGGAAGAATAAGTCGTGTGGAGGTATTTCAAATTAAACAACTGACAAGAAAAGGGCCCTAGGAAAATACAGATCTGAGCTTGAGCTTCCTTAAAATCTCACTAGTCGTGTGAAGATGAAGGCCTCTGTCATCGGCAGCACTGAGGTTAAACAGGACATTATTAAAAAGCATGTTGGAGTTAATTACTAGACAAAGCTTATTTGTTGGAGAAAAATATTCTCACTTTATCTTACTGACTGAAAAAGAAACACACTCAGGAGAAGATTTTTAACCAGTATTTACTTGCGAGGTCAGAATTTCAGAACTTATTACATAAATATACATAAAGTACACACATGAAGACCAATCACGAGAATCTGCCCCGAGCTGCCTTCTGAGCTTGCTTCTATAACCTTATCAGTTCAGCTGAGTTCACAGAACTTGGAGGTGTCCTTGGAGCCAGCTGCAGCCTCACTCAGCTCCTCATCCAGCTCGCTCTGCTAACCCAAACGTGATTCATGGGCAGAAATAACACACTCAGCCATAATAATAACATCCAAAAATTCCCTAAGATTATTGTTTGTATTTCAGCTTTTAGTGATGTTACTGTGTAGCCAAAAAGGCCGGTAGTGATTAGTGAATGTGAGGGACGTAGTTATGTTTATCTGAAAACTACTTCCCTGTGGCAGTAGAGCTGTCATTTCTAACCTGGGCTCGAAGCCTGGTCCGACCCAAATTTGGAATGGGCCGGGCCATGATAATGTTCTGGATGGTTGGCAACATGGCTTGCCATACATTCACCAGCCGCACACGGCCATTTCACAGCGAGCTGATTGGCCTTGAAAGAGGTAAAATAAAGTTCATTTAAGCTTCAGATGGGACTGTACTGCCAGGCAGTGATCCATTGCCCAAATGGACATTCGTTCAACCGCTGCACTCAGCGGACGCGCGCGGCCGATGACCCAAACGGGTGATATTCCAAAGCAGACATGTCAGAGCAGGTCCATGTCTGAATAATGTAGAATACAGGCAGAAACAAGGTTTTAATATGCTTTGACGGCCATGAAAGGACAAACTCCCCCTCAGCTCACCGACTGTTAACTATATAAGCAGTCAAAGCTTAATTAAAAACGTTGGATTTTTTTGGGTTCGGACCTGTAATTACTGTTAATTCGTCGGGTCAGGTGGGGTTTGGAAATGATGGCTATATGGGCTGAGTCGGATCTGATTTTTTTGCGCCGGAATACAGCCTACGTGGTGGCCATTGCTCCCCATTACCACCAAAATACTCAACTAAGAGGTGAACCTCATTCTGCCTGGAATGATCATTGTTTCCTTTTTTCCATGACTTGTTTAAAATATGAATTTTCAGTATTGAAATCACGTGTTAGACCAAATTAAATTGGTAATTGGTGGTTTTACTCAGTATTACAGGAAGTAATTGTATCAGCGGGTATTTAAGTTAGGGAATTAAAAGGTGGTTTTGGTGCATCCCTGGTTTACTTTAGTTAGCAGGTTGGACGCAGTAATGCGTTGTTGATATTGACGTCGTCTCAGACAGTGATGCGACTGTGCTGCAGCAGCCATGACCTGTAGAGTTCACAAAACAATCAGAAACAATTGTTCAACAATTTAAAGTGCCTTAGTGTTCTTGTTACACCTACGTTGTGTGTTAATGTCATTCTGTTAGGATGTGGGTATATTGCATTTATTTTCTTTTTTTTTTTTTTTTTACGCCTGCTTGGACTAAAACAAGACACAAGCCTGTTGTTTGACAATGAGCTCCTTTTAAAACATTTAAAATAATTTTGTTGTCATTTTTAAATGCATGTTTTTAAAACACGACCAACTTTGAAGGTTATAAACCTAAATCGAAATGTCCACAAGATAACTTGGTTCAGGTCGGCTTAAAAATACTTTTATGTCATGTTTGGTCCTGTTCGTCAGTAGGGGTTTACAAAAAAATGAATCGGACAAAATAAAAACATAACTATACAGTAAATTGTAAAAAAATAAATAAATAAAATAAAAGTCAAAATAAAGCAGAAGTAGGTTTCTCCAATTACTCTTGCAAAATCTGACAAAAGCACACCAGTTTGTTCAGAAATTTTGTTTTCCAGGTGATGAATCTACTGTTGGCTCGCAATAAATAATTGATTTAGTATTTTTAAAAAGGGTGAAAACTGTAAAGGCCTAGATATCTCCAATTTGAGACTGAATGACCCGCCCAAAATATAGTGAACAGAATCACCCTCGTAATTCAGTCCTTAGACTTAAAGTTTACACAAACTTCTGAGTCTGCTTTATTCTTACTAACGAAAATGTTGATAATTAATCTTACCTGTTGTAAAACGCTCATTGATCAACCTGGATCAAGACCAAAATGCCACCTTAAAACAGCTCAGTGCTTCATGTGAACAATTTTTACAAACCAAATTAAACTTGATTTCTCCGTAATGAGGTTGTTAAAAGAGCCATCTACAACAGGTAAGCTATTACTTGTTCATAACCACAGAACTTCACTTCAAAATGAACAGAATGGATTGAAAGCACAAGATGTCCTGGCTGTAACTCACATATTAAGACGATGCCAATTAACCTACCAAAAATATATAAAGTTACAATAATTGTGGCACTTTGTGCTCATCAGATTTAGTGTTTCTTGTTTTTGACACTTGGAGTGAATTCATATTAATGGCAGAACATCAGCCTGTGCAGCTATGAATTTTTGTTTAGAAAAACTCTTTAAAAAATATTAATTTGAGGTATTTTTTGTGACATAAATTCAGTTTATTTGGATTTAATGGCTCTCCTTCAGCAGCAGTTGTCACAACCTAAGCAGCTGACCCTTTATTATTATTTTTTAAAATATATATAAATGATAAAAGTGACAATGCAAGACTTGTTTCTGAGGCAAAAACTTGTAACTGGATTTGTTTTTATTATTAGGAATAACAAAAGAGCAAATGTGCTCTGCTGATTCTGTGTGTTCAGTGATAAATGTACCAGTAAATGAAATATTAAAGATGTTAAAATCTCCTGCGCTTCTTGATTTTACAACCGTGTATTAGTGAGATTGTGGTATTAAATACCTGTTTTCAGACATTGTTCATGTAATTTCCACTCCAGGTAACCAAATGCCTTCACACTTGTAATTACTCAGAGGTAAAACTGTATCCATGCTATTGTTCAAATTCAACGTTCCTTTGATCTGATAACAGCTAAATATCTGTGCCTGTTTTACCAGATTGTTTCTAACTGCAGGTTTTGTGTGTCGTTGCCACGGGTTGTTTGAAAGCGGCTGTGATCCGGTGGAGTGCGTGGTGCGAGTGTGCGTCGGCAGGATGAAGCTGTGAAGTGTGGAGGTTAAATCACGAGTCTGAGCATACTGACAGCTCTGGTGTGAGGTGAGGATGGAAGATGATCTCTTCTCGACACTTCTGCCGCAGGCTTGTGTGGATCCTGCTGCTCAGCCCACACACACACACACACGCACCTTCCTCTGCCTCACATCGCTCTGTGTTACTTTCATTTCATGACACTATATTATTGGACTGACACGGCAGGAGCAGCAAAATTCTAAAACTTCCATCTGTTTGAAGTCAACCCAATTCAAGATGGCCGTCATAGCCCACTCCCATTAGAGTACATGAAATAGCTGTAACTCATTTAATCTAGCATGTATACATACAATTTTGTGTAGCAGAACTCAACATTAACTATTGGAGTCAACCTATTTCAAGATGGCCAACAACAAAGTTGTCTATCGTTTATTTCACCCCCCCCCCCCCCCCAAATAAGTGAAGTGTATATGGCTTTAGAAACCCTTCCCACATTCTTGCAGTGTTCTAAACTCTTAAACCTACGCCACTTTAACAACATACATACATAAAGCTACTAAATTTTACTCACCAGCTCCGGTCCGACTCGGTTCCGTTTCGACAGACCTACCCTGCCGGTTCTGGTCGGCTCTCTAGTTCGGGGTAGTAGGGTGTGAGTCCAGGTTAGAACGCTGGACCTCTGGTCGGTGCCTCCCCGCTCAAAAGACCTTGTGGGCAGATGGATGGCACTCAGATTCACCGAAGAGTCTGGAGATCCGGTTCTGGTCCAGTTCCCAGTGGGTTCCCTGCGGCTCTCTGCGTCCGCTCGGCGTCGAAGGACCATCTTTTTCAGATCAGATCAAAACTTTCCCTCTACGTATTCCAGCAGAAGGCAATGGGGCTTCTGGGCGGGGCACTGTTGGCTTCTGGGAAATGTAGTCCCTATGATACAGTGTATGATACAGAGAGAAAACTACAAAATAGTACAGTGATTTTTTTAAAAACTTGTTATTGTACAGTATCCTGTGCTGTCCCAAATTTGTGAGTAATATTAAAGTTGACAAATGTGTCATGTAATTTTTTTCTTCTTTTTTTACATGTTCAATCTTACTTTGAAAAATAGCGCAAGAGCGAGTCGACGAAAGTCGAACAGTGAAGCAGCGAGGGAGTGCTACTCAAATTTTTGAACAATGAGCTAAAGTTTGGCGTTGAAGTAGCAGAGAGTCATCCTCAACACACAGTCCGAGCACAAACACGTCTCGCCATTCCACATGACGTCATTTACAAGGTTCCTAATTTTTTTATTCTTTCATCAACTCTTCCCAAACTCAATAGCGTTTTAACTGTCATCTAAACTGGCTGTAGGCATTTATTTCTTATTGCTAAGTGTTTATTATGGGCAGGTAGTTTGATGTTATTTTATTATGTACATGATAAATTGTCATAGTAAAACTCTTCAGTATACAAAACAAAATATTTTAAAAAGCTTGATTTGTCCTTGTAATTTTGCCAAATGTTGTGATTTTCATCATTCTTTACTTCTAGTTTTCAGCTGAGTATGTTTTGTTCTAGAACGTTAATAGTCCTGAGAAAATCTCATAAATAACTCCTGTTCAAAAATAGGGATGCATTAATCACTGGTGACGCCTTTTTCAGTTTAACTGGTGAAACTGGAGAATGGCACACCCTGAAATGTCTTTCTCTTTTATATGTATTGAAAAAAAAAAAAACAATTGATACGTTTTTATATTTTACTTTAAAGGGAATATAGACCATCTGTTTTAGATGTAATTTGTAAAAATACCTTTTTTGAAATGTATTTTTTATTCATAAACCCAGAGCTTCTTATTTTTCCCTTTCTGGTGAAAGCGAGAGAAGGCCCACTGTGTCTCAGTAAAGAAAACTTAAATTAAAAAAATTATAACTACCATTAAGTTTTATTAACTTAACCAAATTTAAGAAAATTAGGAAAACTAAAACTTGTTTTATCTGTAGTTCTTCAAAGTCTAATTGGAATCTATAGAAGTGTCCAAATACAAGGTTACTTTTAGTTGCAATTCCCATAATTCTCTCCTCCTGTTTGTCTTTTACCCCCACCACCCCCTCACCAAAGAAGATCCTGCCAAGTAACGCACACAAAAACACACGTCGATAAAGACGCAGACACACACATCGCTGGGCGAGCGCCGAGGAGAGCGGAGCTGTCATTTGTCAACAAGGAACTTTGGCAGCTCACAGTTGCCATGGGAACTGTCTGTTGCTGAGGACTGGTTTTGCATCACAAGGTCCTCAAATTGGCTCCAAAGCCTCCGAGGTCCCACCCCTCCTCCGCCCGGCTCACCTCCGTCTCTTTAATGGTATTGTCAGGCTTTTTTCTTCCTGCTTCGTTTGGCGGGTGTTTAATAGGAGCAGAGATTTTGCCAGCTGAAAGGGCTCACAGATTATCATGCTTCACGTTTCCTGCATGTCTCAGGCCCAACAAGTCCACCCCCTTCAGGATCTGTTTGATTCAGCTTACGTAACGGATCAACAGTATCTGGCTGCTGTTGATGTTTCTGGGTGTCCACCCCCCCCCCCCCCCCCCCCAGCACAGAGCGTCTGTATTTTCAGTGCCAGAAGAAGCTGCTGGTGTTTTTATAAACACTTTGCCATGTGTAGAATTAGGACTGGGAAGTGATCTACTGGTCCCGAGTCAAAGCGGGAGGTGAAAGAGATTACTGTATTTTTCGCCGTACGCGTCGCACTGCCCTATTATTCGCATCAGACCAAATATGTCCAAAAAAGTGAACAAATCCATAAATATGTTGCTTCGCTGTATATGCCGCATCAATTATGCGTCACCACTGACAGTTTGCAAAACATTACTTGTAAAGAGACTGTTGAGCTTTATTAGTTGGTTCTCAAGTTTTTTGCAGTGAAGCGGTGCTCTTTTAGCAAAGACGAGTTCTGCATGATTAGTGTCGCTTGAAAGCTGCAGACCAGGGCTTAATTTGAGCCGGATCGTACTGGAACAAGACCCGGGATCTCTTATTTGGACGGGGTGGGTTCCGAAAACCGTTTGCTTGGATCCATCAACTCAAATCTCTGCCCCTAAAAGTCCAAAGTCACTGCTTTTGTTCAAGGCTGCATTCCTACCTGATGAGAAAAAGTAAATGGAATGAAGGTGGTGCTCTGCCCTTTTTCCTTTGATTCATGAAACGGTGGGAATCACCATGGCAACAATATGTTATCACAGCATTGGAGTGCTTCAAGCCACAGATTGTTTGGTTTTCGTGCAGCTTCAGTTTCGTAAATCTTCTTCTCTGAGCTGCTTCGGTTCAACAGTGAATGGATTTTATGCCGTGAAGTGGATTCGGCAGGAGGTGGGAGGTCGGCGTGAGTGAAAGCAGGCAGAATGAGAGGCCACACCCTGTCTGAGCAGTGATTTGTTTGGCTACACTTCAGGTTTCCTGTCGAGGTCCTGAATCGCCCTCCTTGTTTTGGCGTGTAGCTGCAACAGGACCTGAGGAGGAGGTTAAACTCTGAGGGAGAGAAAACGGCCTGAGAGCATCTGTAACACGCTCTCCTTTAACCTTGTTTCATCTGTTCGGCTGCATCCCCCACATTTTTTCCACCTGACTGCACAACCCCTGGGATCAGCTGATGGAGCCACACATCTCTGCAGCTCTAACCCGCCGTCCTATTTCCTCAGGTCAAGTCCTTCACTGCGGCACAACATGGCTGCTTTGAACTGGCTCTGTGTAGATTATATAGGGAGGGACAGAACTATGACATATGTGAGGATGTTCGCTCTGAGACGACCTTTTCTGCTTGTAATGGCGCTTCACTCCTGAATGTCAAACGTCAGCCGTTTTATTCGTTCTTGGCTGCGTTTGTCACACGAGGCGAGCCTTGTCTGATTAATGCCTCTCTGATTCAGTTCTTTTAAAAACAGCTTCCTAAAGTATGAAACTGCAACCCTAGATGACATGATTAAGTCTAGCTACATTTTATTTTTTTACATCTGACTGAAACATTTCACGGAGGTTGGTCCCATCCCTGTTTTATTTACGCTGACAGTGAAAATAAAGCCAGATGTTTGAGTCTGCCAGTATTCGTTAAATCAAAGCTATGACTCAGATTAGCCTTTGAGTCTTTTTTTTATGTTTGGCCTCAAATAACCTGAAACTTTAGACTCTGATTGGCACCAAAACTACAGTAAATTCTTATGAGTTGATTTCGGTTCATGTTTTGGCTGCTTATTTAAAACTCCATCCGTTGAAGAAAAGGCAAAGAGTGACTTTTTGTATCAAGAATGTCCAAAAGTAAAACCGTACCAAATTATAACTAGAGAAATTGCATTTCCTGCAAAAATGCAGTGTGAATGTCTATTGTAGAAGAACTTGTTGAAAAACAGCTGAAATTGGCTTTAAAAATACGTAAATGTAGATGCAATGAAAGAACAAGCCTAAAATATCAGAAGAAAGCAGAACAAACATGTATTTGCTAAATTAGGTTTAAATAAGCAGAAATGAGCACAAAAATTTGGAAATCAGCTAAAAAAAGAGCTAAAATTAAGAACAACAACAAAATCTAAAAAGTAGCCAAAAATGCAGAAAGAAGTTTGACCTATTAGAAGGAAGCGGAAAGAGCTGACATGAGCTTAAAAAAAAGGTGGAACTAGCTGCAAAAGCTAAAATTTGCATAAAAATAGCTAAATAGTAGCTGAAATAGCAGAAAAAACTGAAACTAGCTGAAAATTGCTGCAACGAGCATAATAAGCTGAAATTAGCAGAAAGAATGCTGAAAGTAGCAAGAATTACAAAGAAAAACATGAATTTATCTGAAGACTGCTAAAATTAGCTAAAAGAGCTAGCTGAAAAGGTAGAACTAGCTTAAATTAGCATAAGAAATCAGAAAGAACATGTTTGCCCAATTTGCCTGAAAGAAGCAAAAATGAGCACAAAAAGTGATAATATTAAAAAAAGCTAAAATTTGCAACAACAAAAAGCAGAAAGAAGCTGAAATTACTAGAAGAAAGTGGAGAGCACATTTTTGCTCGTTTAGGCTGAAAAGCTTAAATGAGTGCGAAAAAAAAAAAGGAAAAAGGTGGAATTACTGTAGTTGACAAAGCTAAAATTAGCATAAAACAGCTAAATGTCTGCTACAATATTTGGTTGTCTGCAATAAAGAAAGCAAAAAAAAAAAATCTCAATTTTAATTTAATGCATATACAGTACAGTACAGTATTGTACTCAAAGTTTACTACATTCAAATGTTGTCAGTCGGCCATCTTGTGGACAAGCTCCTGGGTGGCAGACTGTTTCAGGAGCTGCTGGAGTGAAACTTCGTTCTCCTCATCATCAGACTTTACAAGAGGCACTCGCAGCCCATTTAAGGCAGGGAATAAAGCAGAAAAAGTATTTTGACTGAAAAATATTCTGCATCTAGAGGCTACCTGAACCTCTGATGTCATTTCAGTGTTTTCAATTGAGGGGTTGTTGGATATTTTTAAAATAATTATAGCCCAGGAAGCAGAGTAAAACAGATTTCTCTTCTAAAATGATTTCAGCTCATTTAATACAATTTATTTTTCATATTTGATTACTATGACTATGAATAACTAGTTATTTCTTAATGAGGCAGTGGTGGCGCAGAGGTTAAAAAAGGTGGGCCTGTGATTGGAAGGTCGCTGGTTTGACGCCTTGGACCAGCAACATCAAAATGTGGGTGGGAAAGGTAAAGCCACCCACACCTGTTTCCCATCATTTGCCCCACTCTGGGCCTTTGAGCAAGGCTCTTAACCCCCACCATCTGCTTCCCCGAGCACCCTAGATGGCAGCTCTCTGCTCCACACAGAGGGCTGTGGTAGCTCTGTGGCCTATGTCAGGAAGGGCATTCGACATAAAAACAATCGCCAATTCTCCATGCGAGTTTTTTCGCTGTGGCAACCCCTGAAGAAGGGATCAGCCGAAAGAAGAAGAAGAAAGTTATTTCTCAGCGCGATTCTAAATATAATCAAGTTTAGCTCGTTCAAACAGACATAACACCTTGATTCTTCAGATGACGGAAATCCATCGCAATGACGGACAACTTTTAATTCATGTCCATTTCTTGAGGTATGATCTGGTTGTCCAAGACAAAAATACCATAATACTGAATACTATAGACGATGATGAGTACTGGCACACCTATTGATGGACAGCTATTGTATGGAAGAAACTTCAACATACTTCTCTCCAACTTTACCACGTAATCCTGAGGCATTCCCAGACCAGAGTTCTGGGTTAGCCCCAGAGTCTCCTCCCAGTTGGAGATAAGGAAGCATCCTGATCAGATGCTCAACCACATCAGAGGAGCAGGGGCTCTACAGAGTTTTGTCAGGATGGTGGAGCTCCTGACTCTTCCTCTTAAGGCTGAGCCTGGACTCTTTGATCTGGTATCTCCTTTGGTCATGATCTAAATCTCATGACCACAGGTGAAGTTTGGAACATGGATGAACTGGTAAATCTTTCTTTTTCTGGAGCAACATCTTCATGACTGGGAGTTCACCACTTGGCTTACTAACTGAAATTAAAAGCTTTACACAAATCCTTTTTTTTTTAGCATGTCTAACATGTGACTACCTGCCGACAGCAAAGTTTTCTCTGAAAGCAAACATTGTGAGAGCAGGTCCACCCTGACTCTTCCTCCTGGTCTCTGAACGGTCCTCTGATCCCACCAAGCCTTCGAACAATGACCACAGTGTCTGAGGCTCAGCTCCCTGTCTGCTTTGTCAAAGTGTGAAAATGGCACCTGTGTGTTCATCTTTTTTTTTTTTTTTTGGGTTTGTGCGAGTCCTTTGCCACCTTTCAGAAAACTGGAGACACATTCTGTGCGTGGCAGGCAGCCTGCTGGAAGCACAAGGGTTTCAGATGTTGCAGTTTAACTTGGACAACCCGACTGTTGTTTCTGTCCGACCCGTGTCCAGCTCTCTGAAATGAACTAACTGGACCGCTGGGAAGGGAAAGACAAGTGTCTGGCGTGAACAAGAAGCAGGTCAACAAAACAGAGAGGGAAACTTCACGCAGCAGAAATCTTAGTTGAACTGAAGGAAAACAAAGCAAACGGAGGTGTTAAGAGGCCCGAGTCACGACTGCTGCTCTGTGCGTTTATGAATGAACTGATGTGTATCAGGGCCATGGAAGTGATGGGAGTTTTATGTACAGTAAGGCCCGTTTGCTGAGCTATAACGGGACATGTGGCCAAAAGACGGGTTTTGTGTATTTTAGTACGCGATCAAGCTGGCAAAGCTCGACACTGGTGTGAGTTGAAGAGGAGTTAGAAGAATGAATCACGTGCAATGCACATTGTAAAAACAATTTATTGTAAGACTTTTTGCCCTACTTCTTTCAAAAGATAGGGCTGTCTGTTTTTTTAAGAGGGGGCCCCGTAAGGCAAATAGCTGTGCCAAGAAAGAAATACTCAAATGCACTTCATTAAAATATTTTATTGTTACAGCAGATAATATCATGCCTAATTTGTTTCCCCATCCTTGATCTACAATATCCTCAGTTCTTTCAGCAGAGACGTGAAGGTCTTGCAGGAAGCAGTGGAAACTCTACATCTAGCTGCTGCTGCTAATAACTCTTACAAATAAAGTACAATCACCTTAGCCTACAATAGCCATAATCTTAATAGAGTACTGTACAATAAAAAATAATAACTACATTATGGCCTTATGTTTATAAAATATTAATGTGTAAAATAACTATTGAATTTGCATACATGTACACTCTGAAGTTTAATTGTAACAGTTTTTGAACTAGCCGTTAGCGCGTCACTCATGCCATTTTATCTCTTCAGATCGTTCAGCTATCTGCAACAGGTGAGATATTACCTGTTTGCAACTTTTCTGCCAAACCCTCTTTCAAAATGTTCAGACTATCCCTTTAAATAATGTGGATTTGTACCAGAACAAAGAAATTAGGAGTTTGTTGTGTTTTTATTTGTCTTGTCAGGTTTTGTGCTTGGTTTGAAGTGGATTACTAGTTGTATTTGCTGCGTTGATGTATAAATTGAATACATTTAGAAAAGTGTTTGGATTAGTTTATTAGGCGTGACTCCTGACTTTATTTATTTATTTATATTTTTGGATTATTGAGCATGCATCAGGACATAAACTAACAGTTTCCCAGGTTTTCTGTGATATTTTTTTTTTCTTCTAAGTTCAAATTCCTCCCACATTTTTTCCTCTCTGGTATGTGGCTGTCATCTGTTTATGTTCAAATGAGAGAAAAAAAGCTGCAGAGTTTCTGACAGATTACATCTCGAGTGTTTTCCCTCCTTGTCGTGAATAAATCGAGCTGATATTTCTGCTTTTATTTGTTTAGGACCTGAAAACAAGTGGAGCGTTGTCCAGCGCCGGGCCTCCAGCCAGTTTTCTTCTTTCACTCACCAGGGTTTGGTTGTTCTTTGGGCTCTCTATGCTCAGCAGGAGGATGTAGTATGTTTCCAAATGCACACACACACATGCACACACAAGCTTCCACCATTCATGTGGGGAAGAATGAGCCCAGTTTGGATTAGGCTATTCCCTGGTGTAACACTAGACAAGACATTCAATATCTCCCACTTTCCCTGTCCAAACAGTCTTGGCTCAGCCTGAGTGGAGGACTGGAAAACCCCAAAGACACTGCAGAGTTTTATTTATTTATTATTATTATAACAGCTCTTTAAATGCTTACAGACCCGTAACTTCCTGACGAAGACTTTCAGAAGAACTGCACTGCTCACAATCATGTGTAACCCTCTGCAATAACACAACAAAACAAACTAAGCAGTCGATCTTTACAGAGTCGCGCTTCAGACGCAGACAGCTGGAAATCTTTCGTCTGAATATCAACAAACTGAGAAAACGTACGCGGAACAGGAACGAGCGATGCAAAGAAGCAGGATGGGAGTTTTGAAACCTGTTTTTGGTGTAATGGCCCTTTAATGCTGTCACTCTGGAGTGGACTTTCAGAGCTCCTAACTCGTCCTCTGACCAGAGGCTCAAACGACGAGACGTTAAAGTCAGGACTTTGTTTTTCCCTCCCTAACCTCTTGTACTTGGAAAATCCTAACCTGGCAGCTCACAGTGGAGGCAGCTGACGACAGTCTGTTTGACTTCTCTCCTTTGTGTTGAGCGTTTCATCTGTCATCACCTCTAAACCTCTGGATCCACTCACACTTCATCGATTCCACCAAGCTTCTTTTTTAGCCCTCTTTTCTTCTCTGATGTTTCCAACCTACTTTTTTATTTTTTTATTTTTTTTTTTTTTACTTTTATCAATATTTCACTTTTTGTTGCTTGTTTAGCAAAGTAGCTGTCTTCTCCATCTTCATGTGGTTCTTACCTGGAGGACTTTTAGTCTTTTGCACGTTTTTTGTCGAGTCCCTGTCATTCGGTGCAGCTCACCTGTTTCTCTCTCGCACTAGTTTTATAGCAACAATCACAATTTGATCGTTTAAGGTGTAATTTTATGGGGCTAAAGTGAAATAACTCGTTGTATCCAACACAACGTTTGGTTTTTAGTCATATTTTTTCAGCTTTGTGGTTAGAAGAATAAACATTTCCCATTGAATTTTAGGTTTTTGTTTTTTTAACCTCCACTGTCAAGAAGCAGAATTTCAGAATTGGCTCCAAAAGCTATTTTCTTGTCAACTCATTGAATTTGGCACGAGTACAGACAACACAACCACGTTTACTTTCCTCCCTTCTTTTTCTCCTTTAAAGGTTCTTGAGTTTAATCATTAGTCATAATTATTCATCCTTTTTTTCCACCCGGCACGTCTCTAACGGCTCCTTCTGCTTTTGTTTAGTTTGGCCAATGACTGCGCTGTGAAAGCGATCCTCCCCGGTAAATCCATTCATGGTTGACCACTTTAACTCGCCTAACGAGAGCAAAGCAACGCAGAGCAGCCACATCTGGCAAACGGTTTTCACATCTGGTTTGTGTATCAGCTCCCTGCACGGCCTTCTTCCACCAAGTCTCCCAGACATGAGAGGAGACACTTAAGGGTAGAGATGCCCGAGGGATATTGAGAGGATTTTAATTCAGAGGTCGGATAACGAGAAATGTTGCTCACAGACAAAAAAATAAATAAATTAGAAAGTTTTTCCATTCACTTTTGTGATTAAACACTTTTTTTTTTTTTTTTTTTAAGGAAAGCAACTTGTCTCATTGACTTTTCAACAAAGAACCTGATTTGTACCATGTCAGATGCACACACATTTAATTATGACTTTCTTAATTTTCATCATCTTAAATATTAGTTAAAAGACCAATAAAGGCGACCAGTACATGTTGTTAGTCAGGTTTGATTAAATGCTGCCCTCTTCTGTCCAACTTGTACAGGTGCTGGTCATAAAATGAGAATATCATGAAAAAGTTGATTTAGTTCAGTAACTCCTTTCCAACTTTACTGTAGTATTAGACTACTTTTATACATGAAGCTAAAATTACCTGACACCATCCTGAGCCTAAATTAATTGGAGTTTGCTTGCCCCCAGTGAGTTGCCACTCAAAAACCCAGTACAGGATGTCTCATGAACTATTAAAGACCCACGAGAGGTCACACAGAACTAAAGTGTTCAGTTCTCAGGTTTGCTGTTAAATAGTCTGGGAGGTGTGGTCTGTTACCACGGTTACTGTCCACATCTGTAGGTTGTGTATTCTGAATGCTGTTTTTGCTTTTGTCAGAGGAAACAAATGTGTGTGTGATTAGGGGTGGAAATCTCCGTGTCTGGTAATTCGATTCAGATTTTTGGTGTCACGATTCGATTCAGAAATTATTTTTCTATTGAAATAGTCATAAATCTTGTTTAAATAATTGACATGATGAAAAGCTTAAACAACAATGTAAACAAATAGAACATTTA
>JARVLU010000624.1:18549360-18565595 GCA_031762415.1 Simpsonichthys santanae | reverse complement strand
GCCATCTCCACATCATTGCATTCAGTTTTTATTCACAGTTTGTTTAGTGTCCCAACTTTTTTGGAATCCGGTTTGTACTAACTAGGCCTTCACATATGTGACTGACCGTTTAAACAATGAACAGGGAAGGGTTTTCTTTCATTCAGGTTTATGTAACACACTTGATAAATTTATGGTGACTAGTGGAGGCTAGAAAATGTGAACGCACGTTAGGAAGACGGTTTCTATGACCAGACTTGTAAACCTACTGTGGGACTGCGTAAGCTATAGTGTGAATCTGATTAGCTTAGCTTCATGGTTGCTAACAGCTGTGCTAAATAAACAAGCCCTGCTCCACTCGCTGTTTTCTTAAGATTCTTGAGGATGGACAAAGCTCAGAAATTTCCAGCCATTATATCTGTTATCGGTGGTCACCTCCCCCTCCCATTATCAGCATCAGCAATAGCCAAAATTTCCATATTGGTCGGGCACTAGTTTTTACTCAGAAGTTTGGATGTTTTACCACAGAATGTTCACCTTGAAACCTATCACACCAACCTTTAAACTGTCTAAACTTTCCAAAAGGTTTAGCAAAAAAAGCTGTTTTCATATGTTGCTCATCTACTGTTTGATAAGTGAACTGGACCCCACCTGACTTCAGGAAGTTTCTGCAGCGCAGCCTGAGGTGCCTGGATGGTGTAGTCCAGAGTGATCATGTGAGGCTTACTGTTGACCCACAGCACCGAGGTAGTGATGTCCTGAGTTAAATCGCTCTGCAACACAAACACGCAACTGCTTTTTACTCATTTTATTAAAAATAAAACACGACATTCAACCTATTGTCCGTCTGTATTCTTTAAAGCAAGTTGGAGGTGTATAATTGTGTTCTGTATGAAGCTGCTTCACCTTCTGCCGAGTTAAATTTAATTATAAAAACAGACTGAATGAAAGCAGGAAGTAGCTCTGATGCTGCAGGAAACCACCAGACTCTGGTATTAAAGAGGAATCAGAGGTAGATTTTCTACGACGTGCCGGTGTTTACTTTAAATTTATATTTAGGCTCTCCAGCTGGATGGATCCAACTGGATTAAAGAACATGGAAGTTGTTTTTAAAGTAAACGATTTAAATCAAAGCTGTTGTGCATGAGCATATTTTATACTTCTAATATAAATAAATCCAAATGTATACAAATATCTAGACAAATTTTTAATCTACCAAAAAACATTTTCTCCTGTCATTATTTTCTTGGTTTCATGTTTTTCATTTCCAAAATAATCTATAATCTCAATTTATTTTGCTGTGGTTTTGCGGCATCACTTTCAGTGAAAATCTCCCAACATCCGGTGAGATTTACGTCTCAAACTCAGCTGCTGCCGGGGATCAAGTGTTCAACGATGCTGCCGAATGAAAGAAGGCAGACGGAGCAGAAAGTTTGGATTAAAAACAAAAAACTCCAACAAAAGTTGTTAGAAACCATAATAAATGACACACTTCTTAGTAAAAAACATCAAATTTCTGACATTTTTTGGGGGGAAATGTAGTAAACCTATGACATTTACAGCCAAAACAATCAACAGCAAATAAAGCAATTTGTATAAAATATGTCATGTAAATGTGTAACATTAGCTAATATGTGTAAAAACCAGTTCATGTAAACGAGGACGGTCTGAGCTAAAATAACTTTCCCCCTTAAGGTTGACAGAAACAAACAAACAAACAAACAAACAAACAAAAGTTGTTTTATGAGATAAAAGTCCAGAAATGTGATAAATCTACAAATCTAACGAGCCATATTTTGGTGCCAGAATGCCTAAAAATCTTGGTAGAAAAAACAGCAATTAAAATGCACTTAAACAAACAAACAAATAAAAACAAACACATCAGACACTGAAGGTCTGGTAAGCTGCAGTTTCACTCTGAAGAGGACCACCAGAGCGCAGATCTGTGTAGTTCTTGATGATTTTTACACAAATCAGCACCACACCACGATACCTTGTAGTAAATATTTTTGCCTTGTGGCGCCCGCCCGGTCTCCAGGATGTAGTCGTAGTTGCGGTGGTCGATGATGAGGATCCCACCAGGCCTCACCATGCTGGCGATGTTGTGAAGAGCCAACTTCTGGTCACTCTGGTCACCTACAAACCACAGGAGGACGTCAACATTCAGCAGATCGAACTTCAGTCAGTTGGAAAAAATAGATTTATCCAATTGTTTGTTTGTTCTTCACGTACCTTTAAAGTCTGGTAAATGTGCGAACGAATTGCCGAGGCAGATGACGGCATCAAAACCGTCTCCTGGTTTCTGAACATCTTCCGGTAAGGTCAGCCAGTTGGCTTCTTCGATCACTGACGAGGAGTCAAAGAAAAAAACGGGAGGAAGTTATTATTCATTTAAGCCAGGGATTCCCAACCCTGGTCCTTGAGGAACACCATCCTGCTCGGACACACCCGATTTTAATAAATGGGTGATCTACAGGCTTCTGCAGAACATGAAGTAATTAAATCACTGAATCAGGTGTGTTGGAGCAGGGAAACAACGATGGTGTTCCTCAAGGACCAGGGTTGGGAACTACCGGTACTGATTTAGGCTCTATGTATCGAGTTTCAAACAGTCAAATATAAAAAAAAAAAAAAAAGACGCATGATAATGTTTTCACCTGCAACTGTGTGATACTAAAATATCTCTTGGACTACAACGGATAATTTGAATTAATAGCCAACACAAAATGGCTCCAACTCTGTTAATTTCACAGAAATTGAGCTAAGACTCAGTGTAGTATAACACACAGCGGGAGTGTGAACAATGACATTTTCAGGGTTTGACCAAAACAGCTACAATTCCATCAGGTCTCACGCTAAAATAATCTTAGTCCAAAGCTCTGCTGTGAACAACGGCGCATCCCTCCAAAGAATGTTGACCTGTAGTTTTATTTAATCATGTTACATCTTTCTCACCCCACTGATCGAAAGCCGTTTCTTTTCTTCGCTCCCATCGGGCCTTCAGAGCGTATTTGAGCATTTTATCGCTGGCGTCCACACTGACCATATTAAAGCCTTCCTCGACCAACATGATGGAGTCGACTCTGCAGAAACAAACACACGCAAAACCTCTGAATACACGAATAAAGAGCTAGTAACACGGTTTGAATAATAAAAAAAAGCTTATTTAAAGATAACCTAATCAATTAAATTTGATCCAGATATGACGTCTGATTTAACTGGCATGGTAACTCAAACCTGGACAGCTGAGAACTGTGGTTCTTATTTTAGTAAAGAAAACAAGACGTCTCAGGAAGTCTTTTCAAAGATTTTATGATAATTTGATTATTGGAGAACACAAGTTCTCAGCAAACATTAACCCCAGGACAAAAGAAACCTAAAAACAGGCTAATGTGTTTAATCTACCAGCATGGAGTCTGTTGTGTTGTCACCTCGAGTTCAGGGAAGCAGAAGTCCTCTGAGGTCCAGTTTAGGGTGGATTTAAAGCATGTTTTAGCCTCAAGTTTTAAATCACAAACTCACTACAGTCACAAACAGCTGGAAAGCTTTAAAGCGATGCCACTTGTAACTTTTCTCCACATTGAGTGTTTACGTTGCTCCATTGGATTAAAAAAAAAAAAACTACTACAGAAGAAGGTCAAAGATACTTCCTGCTTTAACTTAGGCGAAAATCAGATTTGTAATGTTTAGTTGACACGAGAGCTGTTCTGTAAGTTAACATAAAACAATATAACTGTGAGTTGTTATAAGAAACTCTGGTTCACTAAGTGGGGCAGTCTGTCTGGTTTCCAGCTTATGGCCTTGCTGTTGTTCCACAGCTCAGATAAACTATCAGAACAGATAAACAGGCAGAGGGAAACCAGTTCAAGCTCCCAGCAAATACCCAACACCTGCTCATCAACTCCACAGGACTCACAGGACCCGGTCCGGTTCATCCGAACAGGACTGGTAAATAAAATAGTTCTAACCCAGGGCTATTCAACGAAACTGCTCAGGGGGCCACAGTTACTGGAAGCCAGCAGCTCAGGGGCCAGACATCCAGCAATTAGTCATTATGTAAATTAACCAAGTATTACAATGATCTGTTGCCTTTTAAATTTGTTTGTTTTATTGCACTGAATCATAAATGCCAAAACCCAGCACCACCTCCAAAAAACAAAAACAACTAACATTTATTTCTTGAACTCATTGGTGAAAAGTCACCCATGGGCCACCAGATGAATAGCCCTGGTCTAACCTGTTGCATGACGTCATGGTGGCGGGTTCAGTTTCAGACCTGAGCAGGGTTCAGGTCTTTCATACTCAAGTTGGGTTTAGGCCTGATCTAGAGGTTGAGGCCTTGCAGTCTCAGACTTGAGCCAGGATCAGGTCTTGCAGCCTCAGGCTTCAACTGGGATCAGGTCTTGCAGCCTCACACCTGAACCGGGATCAGGTCTTGCAGCCTCACACCTGAACCGGGATCAGGTCTTGCAGCCTCACACCTGAACCGAGATCAGGTCTTGCAGCCTCAGACCTGAACCGGGATCAGGTCTTGCAGCCTCAGGCTTCAACTGGGATCAGGTCTTGCAGCCTCAGGCTTCAACTGGGATCAGGTCTTGCAGCCTCAGATCTGAGATCATGGGTTTGGGTCTCACAGCCTCAGACTTTAACTGGGATCAGGTCTGAACTAGGTTCCGGGTTCTGGTGTTTCAGGCCCGAGCTGTGTCCAGGGTCCCTCTCTGCCAGCTCTACACTTTTATTCTTCGTCCTAATCCAGATTTTGTTCTAGTTTAAAAGCTCAGCAATTTGAGGTTCAGTGAAAAACAAACAATAAGCATTAAAAAACTTTAACAACATTAAATTATCTGTAAATGGCTAAACTTTACAGCAGATCTGCTTGTTTGCCTTCAGACAATTAAAAAAAAAAACAATTCAGTCACAACAGAAGTCCCATACATTACAAATAAATGTCATTTACTAAAGTTATCTACAGATATAAATAAGAAAGGTAGACAACAGATTGTGTTGACTCTTCAAAACTTTTATTAAAGAGCAGATTCTGCCTGAACATGAATGTCCCACAACCTGTTTAAATTAAAGTAACTGGTTTTACGCCTGAACCCGGAAGGAGACACCATTAAATGCTACCTAAAATTAAATCATTCTATCGTGCTGGACATTCTTACCCGGTTCCGCAGGCTACATCTAGAACCTTCTGGATCCCATGTTGTCTCAGCAGAGCCACCAGCCAGCTTTTGTACTCCTGGGTCCGGCTCTGGGTGTCTCCGATGTACAGCTCCCACACTTTGGCCGCTTTCCCGTCGGCGTACTGGTCCGGAAGCCCCACCGCTGCCACGCCGAGAGACCGGGTTCGGAACACGCTGTCCACCGACATGCTGCCGCCGCTGGTACCGGGTCAAAGGGACTCCTGTTAGCTTACACAGTGAAAGGAAAAGGCGCACGGCCAAAACGCTGCTTTACTCGTGTGTGAAAAGACGGGTTCGTTCCCGTGCAAGCGCTTCCTCCACATGCTAACTTGGTTTCGGTTGTTGTTATTAATACAAACACGACAGGCACAAACTTTTAGCCAATCACGTCCCGCTGCGGAAAACCGCCTACTCTCTGATTGGCTGAAACTAATATACTCCGCCCATTTTTGTGTTACATCAGCGTTTTGACAAAATGAATTTGTACCCGTAGCGTAGACTTACAGAATCACAAGGTTGCAGTTAGCGCCAATCCAAAATAGTATAAATTGGATACGTAGGCTAATTTTTGTTTCATTATGTAGTAGTCTGAGATAAATAAGGCACCGCTATACAGGAATGTTATATACAAACGTTAACTCTTTGATACCTGTCAGTCTATACTCAGGGCTTCATAAACCAAGTAAAGGTTATTTCCTAAATTTCAACATGCTGACAAATCATATGAACATGTTACAACGACATGTATTACCCATTACGAAATCCCTACAGTTTGATTTATTTTGTAATCTACAGCATGAGAGCTTTAGCTGCAGTAAAAGGTGCACAAATCGAAGGTTTCTGCTTCTGTTTACCAAACAGTGAACTCCTCCAGCTGGGATTGGCTCACAGAGGTCACAGAACTGGTAGAGGTTGGGTCAGACTCTGTTTTTCAGGTCAGGTTTGTCCCATGAGGACTAAAAACACTGCATGGTTGCATGCTTCCTTTAGTTACACACAAACTGACTATTTTTAAAGCTCAAAACAAATAGTATAAATCACAAATGAAGCCATAAATTAAAAAAACTACAGAACAAATAAAACAAAGAGGGGTTAAACAATAAATCCAGTTTATTTACCAAGAATCTGAGAATAATCCAACATATTTGGAAAATAATTTAAAGCTTTATATATATTATCTTTGAAGCTTTAAAAGCTTTAACTCTGACATACATTGATAATTATTAATCTTTAATGTTCCTCTTTATGCCGAATGAATCGACATTTGTTTACAGTTAAGTGTAATAAAATATTGAAATAAATGTTTAGTTTTTTGCTTAATATTTTATATTGTTTATTTGACACATCTTCATTGTAACAAATGACGGCATTAAAAATATTTATACTACAAAAAAAAAAAAATACAATCATGCAGATGGAGGGGTTTCCATCGTAAAATATGAAAATATGTCTAAAACTTTAGACACAAGAGTTGACCACAGTAAAAACTAAACACAAATATCTTTAAAATCACATCTGCATAAGCAGAATATACAAGGTTTTTTCTTTGTCAATTTTTTTTAAATCACACAAAACTGTAAAAACTGTGCAATCAAGCAAAAAAAAGTAAAAAAAAAACATTTAAAAAAAATCAATGCAGTTTTGTGTTAAATCAAAACAAAGTACTGTACAAAAATAAATATCTGTTTTATTTGAAATTATATCAAATATATCACTATTTTTTTTATCACTGGCCACCATTAAAGGTAGACAGTTATGCAACTGCCTGTGCCTGTTAGCAAAATATCTTGTGAACTATTGGACAGATTTAAATAAAACCTTTAGGACATAATCATTGTATGATTATCAACAAATGATGAACATTTGGAGTCAGTCCAGTTCAAAATGGACGCCACAGCTAACTGGTCTTTGGAAACACAACATTGGCTACAATTCAATTAATTTTAGAGATATTGATCTAAAATTGGGTGTGGTAGTAGCTGAATCATTCACAACACATATGCCAAGTGCTCCTCGTTGTATAAGATCGTTTGTTGAAATGTTAGCATTATTTGTTGAAACCAACTCTTTTTGTTAGCAAAATATTTCATGAACTAATGGAAAGGCTTAGTTGAAAAGTAATCAATGCATGCATCTGATTAACCTTTAGAGTCAACCTGTGGCTGCCGCAGTCACTCGACCTTAGAAAACATAAAATTGGCCACAACTGGGTTGGTTTTGCAGATACTGAGCTGAAATCTGTTGTGGTAGTAGCTGAGAGTCATCCACAACACTAACAGGTTTTTATTTTAAAATAAAATGCTTTTTTTTTTTTTTTTTTAATTAATTTTTTTTGACTAATTCAACATTTCAAATGAACTTTACAACTTTCAGTTTATGGATTGTGTTGCGTTCACTGACACCTTCAGCTTTTTAAGAATATCTTTTGCTTCTCTTCATTTACTATTTAATACATCTTGACATTTCCAGATGAGCACAGTTGACGTCATCTCTACATTTCATGATATATTAAGTATACTTTATGTTTTTTTTTTTATTTATTTATTAGGAAATCAGGTTGTTTAGAGTTTATTTATTTATTTATTTTGCGTGTGAAACTTTGTTTTTCTGCAGAAAACAAAGTCGAAATCTGACACTTGAGGGCGCTCTTTCTATGTTCAGCTCCTATCCAGAATGTAACTATTCAAGTACCTTATCCTTGTTAGTGTTTGGATTTTTTTTTCTTCTGCCTTTTCCCCTTTAAATTGTTTTTATTGTGCAGGTCAGATAAAAAAAAAAAGTTAAATCTAAACAACTTTAAATTTATCGTTCCAGGGCTCAGAGTCATCAAACCATGTAGATCCCATACATTTTATCTCAGCTAAAACTCAACATTTCCTGCAGGAGCAGCGGATTGTTGCATTTGCTCTCTGCGTTTCTGACGTTTAACAACCTGAAACCGGATCAGCAACACAGACAGAACCAGAGCCACCGCGAGCAGGACCCAGATCCAGAGAAAAACCCCGGCGGGAGATGTCGAGCTCCTCTGGGAGTTGTTTTTAGTGGCTGGTTTGACAAACTCAACTGCAGGAGTCGTGACGATAAAACCTTCAGCCGCTGCAGCTGGGACGCAGTCTGTTTGATCGCTGAGGACGAACCCTTCACCACAGAAACACGTAAAACTCCCAAAATTGTTCAAACAGCCGTCCTCACACTGGCCCATGTCACACTCGTCTATGTCCTCGCAGGTTTGTCCACTGAGAATGAATCCGTCTGGACAGGAGCACTGATCTGGGCCCTCACAAACTGCGGGACATGTCTCCTGTCCACAGAACAATCTGCACGTCCTCGGGTCCTTTCGGTCAGGCTTGTATCCTGTGAAACAGGAGCATTTATATCCTTCCTTCACACTGGAGCACACATGTTCACAGGGGCCACTTTTACAGCCTGTAGAGCTTTTAAATGTCCGCTCTTCCACCTGGCACGCATGTCGTTGTTTGGTTTTGCACAGGAACCCATCAGCTTTGTCCGAACACAAACTCTCTGTCCATTCTCGATGGTCTGAAAGTGAAACGCAGCGTGGAGAGCAGAGTTTAAGGTTGTCTGTCCAGTTGATGGGTGATGGAGCAGAAGTCCCATTTCCAGAAGTCCACTCGTAGCCTCTGAGCAGAGCTGAGAGGTCGCTGCAGGTCCCAGCTGGTAAATGGAGTCCGATCCAGTAGGTTCCCGTCAGCTCTTTACTCAAAGCAGCAAAGATTTGCTGATGAGTCTTGGACTGAAGTGTCAGAAGTTCCCCGTTCTTGTCGCGACACGCTTCCTCTGCTGACTGAAAATCCACCCTGTCCCAGTTCACCGTGATACAGTCTTCTCCAGAACACACAGGTAAGCAAGAGCCAGTTCGTTTCAGACAGAACCCAGGTCCAGTGAACAGCAACAGCATCACCAGCAGCAGAACGTGCACATTCATTTTCCCAACAGGCTGACAAACAGTCTGCTGCAGGCTGACAGACACTTCAGGATCTGTGGTATGTAGCTCCGGAAACTGGTTCCCCCATGGGTCCCACAGAACCAGGAAGGAAACCAGATGAAGGCTGCTGCTTTTTTTTCTAAGCAGTGCCCAAGAAAGATATGAAACATAAACATCTGGAATGAGAAACATGCCCACAGATATCTTTATTGTGTCACAAAAAAGTGGAGATATACTGAAGCTGTACCCGTTCATAACTTTTTTAAATAAAAATCAATAAAGGTCATTGAAATACTTTGAAACTAACAAAAGTTTTAATACAACAAGACTAAAAATCAGCTAATGTAAATTAGTCATTACTTTTGAATTTCAGGAAATAACCTAAGGAAACTGCCCTTAACAAAAAGGTTGGCACACCTAAAAAAAAATCAATGTTCTAATCAGTCAGTCTGCCTATTTAATATGGAAGTGGTTATGTCTCATATTTTTTTAAAGGGTGAAAAGTAGTCACAGTGCTGTTTGGTATCATGGTGTGTAACACATTGAACATGAAAAGCTATGAAGAGAGTTTTCTCAGGAGCTTAGAGAGAAAATGATGGACATCATGTTGAAGGTGAAGGCTTCAAGGCCATCTCCAAGCAGCTTGATGTTCCCATGACTACAGCTGCACAGATTATTCAGAAGTTTACAGTCCAGGTGTGGAGACAACCTCCCTGGACATGTCCACAAGAGGACAACGAACAACAAATTGAAGAGACTGATAATATGCATGGTAACTAATGGGTCCAGAACGACTTTCAAAAAGATCACACCATCCATATCACACTCACACACACACACACACACTTCAGGAGCCATTGATGAAAATATGATTTATAATCAGAAGATTTTTGCCACTAAATGTCACCATATAACAAAAACAATCCATGTGTTCATGTATCAAAACTGTTTATTTATTTAGAGTTTATTGTCACATGACTGATGAGATGCACATTTCAGTACTTATCTTGTAGTATAACTAATTAATTGTTCATTTATACCTGTAGTAAATTAGCAAAACATAGTGCTTTTTATACAATGCTGTGCTTCCTCAACAGGACAGTACCACTTTGAGAACTGTGCAAAAGTCTTGATCCAACTTTTTACTTTTTATATTTGGATTCCAAGCAGCCAGACTTTTAATCTTAGAGTCCAGGTTATACTATACCATACCATAAACGTCTTTTTTAGTTTAGTTTTTTTTTTTTTTTTTTTTTTTTTTTTTTTTGGACTTTGTATGCTTGATAAGCATCAACGTTCTGCTGCTTGGAAGCAACATATAATAAAATAAAAAAGTGTCATGACTTTTGCAGTTTTGTTTGTTCAAAATTGCTTCAGTGCTGCCAATTAAAAAAGTTACTCTTTGCAGAAATAAAGACAGAAAAAACAAAGAAGGAAACAAAACTTGCACCACGTTTTGTCATATTTATGGTTAACGTGTTTTTAAATTAAACATTTAATTCAAGTTTTGGAAAAACTGTGACCAGACGCCAACTGCCACGTGTTTTTTTTTACTTTGTACTTACAGAAACAGCCAAAAGTGACAGAAAATAAATCAAAGGATAAATTGAGTGTCCATATTTGTTACACACAACAGGCTAATGTGGTTTGTGGTGGGTTTAGTCTATTTACACTGAGTCATTCCCACCTTTAAGAATTGCGTTCAGTATTTCTTGAAAACTACTGCAAACTTTTTCAAACACTATGTGATATAGTTCAGGATATATGTTTCGATATGTTTGATTTCATCCTTTGCAAACGGTACCTTTAAAGTCAGAGATTGGGAAATATCTTAAATTTCTGAAATGTTCACGCTGTCTTTAATTTATTTAGAAAACTAACATGTTTCAGGAGGTAATGTCAGGATCAACACTTAACAGTAACAAACCACAAAAAATATCAGATTTATTATGTGTGTTAACATCATAACCTGGACAAAATCTGTTGAGCGTGTGGCTTTTGCTCTATTGTTAACTTTGCTGAAAAATAACAGGCACCATCCGGTCCACACAATAACACCTCCACACCCAGAACTCTTTATACAATCAAAGGAAGCAATTATAAACAGTGCTCTTGGCTTCTATACTATCAAAATGGCCACAAGTTTCTCTTTAGATATGTTTGCTTCTTAAAGCCATTCAAAGACAAAATACTGTTTAGTGAGCATTTGTATGTGATATGTAATTACTGTACTTACAAAAACATAAATTACATAAATAGAAATTTACACAGTCTTGTTGTCACTATTAGGTCATAGGTCATCAGTCAGGATGGACTCGTACAGTTTCTCAAGACGTGGGTCCAGACCAGAAGACACCCAGCAGTATCCATCAGCGGTGGTCTTCTTCTTCACCTCCTTTTTGGTGCGACTGCATCGAAACAGGACGATGACCAGAGTCAAGGTGAGCAACAGGAGCAGGGGGACGACAGAGCCGAGGATGCAGATGATCACCTTGGAGTGGCCGGACTTGGTTTGGTTTGTTGCTAAGGACGGGTTGCTGTGATCGTGGTCAATCACGTTAACGAGGTCCACGTGTGGGGCGTCGGTGTGAGGGGACTGGTGCTGGAGCTCCACTGTGGCTCTGGTCAAAGACTCTGGGACGTCGTCTTGTGTTTCTTCAAATGATGGGGCGGCAGACGTGGACACGTGCGCGGCCTCAGTCGACCCGCTTGTCGTCATCTGATTGATGCACATGAAGCTTCCCACAGTACTGATGCACGTAAGCTCGCTCAAACAGGGGTTACTGACACAGTTGTTAACTTCTTCACATGAGCGTCCATCCTGGGACAAAACAAACCCCTCGCTGCAGAAACAAGAAACGGATCCGTTGTTGTTCCAGCAGTCGTGCTCACATCCAGACGATGCACACTCGTCATCATCTCTGCATTCGCCGTCGACCATTTCATAGCCATCGTCACACACGCACCTGTAGCTGCCAGCTGTGTTTACACACACGCGATCCTGGCAGACCTCCGACTGGCACTCGTTGACGTCGGAGCAGTTGTGCTGGTTTTCGCTCAGCTCGAACCCGCTTGGACATCCGCAGGTCATCCCCGACTCGCCCATCACACACCGGTGCTCGCAGGAGTCAGGACCACAGAGATCCACTAACCTGCAGGAAAACATGTCCTCCTCCAGCTCGTAACCGTCTTTACAGAAGCAACGAGCACCGTCTGCCTCCTGAAGACACACGTGTTCACATCCACCGTTGCCGATGCCACAGTTGAAGTTTTCCGGTTGGCAGAACGGGCCAGGATCACTCCAGTTGTAAGTGTTGTTCACATCGTTGCACACAGAGTAGCCCATCTCCTGTTTACCACAGAAAATAACTGCAAATGTTCCTTTTGGAAGCAGCTGAATGGAACTTTTCAGTGGCTCTCTGGAGAAAGGAGCAAAGTATTTAACATTTTCTGTCCCCAGCAGAGACAAAGGGTCACACATCCCCCTAAACGAGAACTTACACGCATAAAAGGCTGAGGTTTTGCACGCTGCTTCAGTCCATTGCAGCTGATCCGGATCTGAAGATGTGTAATCAACCTTCACACATCTCTCCACACATGTGGAGGTAGGCTCCATTTTCCAGTTGGAGTACTGGGAATCTTCCTCCCCTGAGATCCATTTGAACCCTTTGAGCGTCTTGTCGGCCAGCATGCACTCCTTCTTGTTCCGCTTTAACCCGATCCAAACTTTTAGCCTTTTGCCGTGATGCATTCTGACCAGCCCGAGAAGCTTGGACTCTTCATTTTGGTCTCTGAGGGTCATCAGGTTGCCCCCGTTGTCTTCACAGTTCTGCTGGGCCTTCTTGAAGTTCAGCTCCTCGTGGTGCAGCGTGAAGCAGGCGTCTGAAGTGCACAGCGTTTCATGTTCAGCTCCCAGTAAGCGCTGGAAGCTGTAAACGAGCTGCAGGACCAAGATCATCAACATATTTGCCAAAGGAACCAACAAGTCAGCGGATATTCGGAGCTTTAGGTCTGTGGTCATCCATTCGTAGACAGAGAAGAAGTGATGAACATTCATGCTCCAGTATCCTGTTTGGAGCTCTAACTAAAGACGGAAGGCATGTATAGCAACAGTAATGACTCCTTTCTTTCTCCCCAGCTGACTGGTTCCGTTTTGAACGGGTAACAATGCTCAGTGTTTTGTCTGCTTCTCCAGATGTCTCCGGCCCCTGAAGACCACAGCCCCTAAAACAAACTCCTGCGATCGTGACGCCTCACAGCACAGGAACACACAAAGGTCAGAGGCTTCTGTGACATGAACAACGCTGTGGACGGACAAACATTAGCTGCTGCGAGTACAGGAAGTCAGCTGATCTGGTTCTATGAAATAAGATCATGTGAAACTAAAAATAAAAACTGTAATAATGCTGAATATTTTATTACCTCACAGTTATTTGTCTGCAATAACAACAAGTAACATTTAGACATATTGTGCAAAATGTTACTGTGTGACACGCTCTGGAAACTCTATACTGTATATGAAACCAGCCACAAAGGTCACTTCTTCTCTCAAACAATAAATTAACTCTGCCTAAATAAAGGTTGAATGAAAAAATATATATATACTTAATTTAATTGATTAATTAATTCAATAAAACACACTGTTCTACAAATCAAACAAAACAAAAAAATCTAGATCTCAATTTGTAATTTCTGTATTTTGACAGCTGGTAGACAATATATGGCAGCTTAATTTACAGTTCTCCTTTTCCGTATTAAAAAGATATATTAAATATTTATACTGTTCATTTGGGCCTTTAAAGAGTTTTACTAATTTTTAGGTTCTGAAACCAGATGAATGTGAAACCAGAAACCACAAACACACAAAACCAGATACATGTTTGCACCTGCCATTTTGGTTACAATTAAAGACAGATAATGTCTCTAAAGAGTCCTCAAGAAATAAAACTGATCCATATAAATAAATAAAATTAAAAAAAACTGCAAAACTTTATGTGAGAATACTTTGTTGGTAAACTGACAGACATATGGAAATAACCTGTGGATGGACAGATGGGTGAATAAACCGATGAGCAAATGGATGGATGGACAAGCAAATGAATGAATAAATGGATGAATAGATGAATGGTCAGATGGTCAGGTAGACAAACAGACAGACGGAAAAACAAACCAATGAAAGGATGGAATGAAGGAATGGATGGATAAAAAGACTGATGGATGGACACCCAGATGGATGGATGGATGAATGATCAAATAGATGGACAGAAAGCTGAACAGGATGAAACAATGAATGAATGGATGGATTTATAGACTGATGGATGAATGAACAGCTGATGGACAGATGCGCAGATGACGGATGGTTGAATGAAAGGGTGGATGGACAGCAGGACAAATAAATGGAGGGATAGTTGACCTAATAGAATGATGGATGGATGAACCAGTGGGCTGACAGATAAATGGACTGATTTATTTGTAAACTAAGACTCATACTTTTCTTTTGTTCAAACCTGAGACATGTTTCTTCTGGAACATTCTCTGATTTCTGTCTTTTTCCTTCAGACAGATGTAATCCATTAACTTGATCAGACTCAGCCGACTCTCTTCTCTCCTCATATTCTACTGACGTGTTCAAGGATAAAAGTAATGTTCTAGAAGTAATGTTCCTCAATGTTCCTGTTTTTGCTTGAAGGCAGGAAGTGCCCAAAAACAATCCCAGGAAACAGAGTCATGCCCTCCTCTACCCAGTCCACTCACAATGAGTGAAACAGAGTAACGATGAAAACAAATTCTCTACATTTGATTAATTATCAGGTCATCGTCACGTCAGCTTTAACAGGTTCAGGTAATTCCCACAAGAGCTCAATAATTCAGACCCTGCACAAAAAAAAAAAAACATGTTTTCGTCAATATTTCTGTAGGAATGGTTCTACTCTTCTGTGTGAACAGGTTCAGTTTTGGTGTCAGACTGCTGGATCCAATTGAAAATTCTTAACTTAGTTTCCCACATGTGAGGAAGCCACAATTTACTTGACCACAAACAAAGTTAAACACCCCGAGCGGAGTTCTTATCAAATTAAATTTATGTTTTTGATACATGATTTACAAACATGACAGTTTCTTACATTTAAAACATACGTAAATGTTACACCCACAGCACAAAACACACTTAGATTGTTGGTGCAGGATTCAAGAATATATAAATATTAATGTATATAATTTATATTCATGCATTTTGAATTAGCTCTTTTCCCTAAATGGCCTGATTGTGTTAATGAGAAGCTAATTATTATTATTTTGTATATGGGTCATTATATAATTGGAGATACATTTGGCACTTCAAGAAATGACAAAAAAAAAAAAATTATAATTTCTCAAAAAATTTCAAGGCATTTTATTGAAAATATATTCAACTTTGATAAATCACTCTTTTGCCAACACATTAATTATTCATTCATTCAAATGTTTATTACTATTTTTTTCAATAACTTGCATGATGTCAACTCTGTCACAACTCTGTTACTCTACGTTGGTAACAGAGTTTGACAGTAACAGAATTAACCATCTCAAATGTTTTTGTTAAAAACTCCACTTGCTAGCATAAATGCTAAATGCGCACATCACCAATAAAATCATCGTTTAAAAAGGTTTAAATAGAAATATTTTTATTAAAAAAAAAAAAACAGTAGTGTCTTCCTAGTGATATTAAAGTAACAAGATTGACATAAAAAACGACAACTCTTGGTGTTGACACTTTTCATATTGAAATAATTTCTCAGTGAAGGGTAGACATGCTTGAGATCTTGTCAGCAAAAGGAAGTGATGTCATTTCATGCAACTTTTATAGCTGTGGAATGTCATTCCAAAATAGTAAAGGGACAGAACCTTATGGTAAGAGTTGACAAAATATTCTCGGACACATATATATTTTTTTTTTTTAGAAAAAAAAAAAGAAGTATTTTTAATAAATTTTATACAATATTGTTGTATAATTGACTATTTCAGCAGGCTGGAAAAATAATATTTTATAGTTTCCAAAAAAAAAAAAAAAAAAAAAAAAAAAAAAATCTGAAAAACATGTTTTTCCATCATTCCCAAAAATGGGAAGGAAAAGCCATGACCAGCGC